>CAKAOI010048641.1:82160-97597 GCA_916701655.1 Sebastiscus albofasciatus
GGGGGCAAAACAACCACCAAGAGACACAAAACTAAAAATAGATACAAAACAACCGTAAAGAGACACAAAACTACAAATAGACACAAAACAACTGCAAAGAGACACATAACTACAAAAAGACACAGAACAACTACAAAAAGACAAATCAACCATAAAGAGACAAAACTACAAACAGATACAAAATAACTACAAAATTATACAAAACAACCATAAAAGAGACATAAAACAACTACAAATAGATTCAAAACAACCAGAAAGAGACACAAAACAACTACAAATAGACAAAACAACTACAAAGAGACACAAAATAACTACAAAGTGATACAAACAACTAAGAGACACAAAATACCAAAAAAGAGAGAAAATATAAAATGTAAAAAGGGACAAAACCAACCATAAAGAAACCACAAGACCACAAAGAGACACAAAATGACTACAAAGAGAGACTAAACAGCTATAAAGGTTGTGTTTTGCTCCTGTAGGAGTTGGGCCTTCAGCATGTCTGTATGCAGGGGCCCATTGTTTTATAATCCACCCATGGCTGAAGTATAAGAAAAACCATGGATAAGAAAGACCAAAGAGGTTTTGTGTTGAACTCATCACAAAAAGGTCACCCTATAGGCCTCACGAAGAGCAAACAGAAGGACTGGTATGACATACACTTGCACATGGTCGAATGAATATTAAAGGAAAGTTAGCTAAAAGAGCCAAATAGCATGGGTCTATTTCTATCCAGCCTACAAGGTCCAAAATGGTACTGCCTCCTTTCACCACTTTTTAATTATGTTTACCCAAACGTCTGAATAAACGCAAAACAGGCACAGAAACAGAGGGAGTGATTTGAAACTCATGCACGACACTGAATGACCCATGGGGTTCAGGAGTGCAAGCCATATTGCCTCGTTCATATTTAGATATGAAGAAAATGTCAAAACGCCCCTGTATGCTAATTGACATACACATTTGCTTGAATTAAGTCACACAAATATCTTCATATCTTATCAAATATTTTGTTTTTACCTCGGGAAATGGTCAGACTTGCCAGCAAAATCAAACAAATGAACAGACGTAAGTCCATATCGGCCCGCGCGCGGCTCATCGGAACAAACAGCGTCACCTGAGAGGAAACGCTTTAATCAGTGCTGCAGGTGTGCACCTGGGGCGTGCGATCAGAGTCGGATGCAATTTCCGCTGCAAAAAATACAACAAAATAAAATCTGTTGTATGGAACACTTACCATAATGCAATTGAATGTATTATTTATTTATTTAACCAGGTATTTTGTTAAAATGTGTTTATATATATATATATATATATATATATAATTGTATTTTATAATTTTATTAGTCACACTTTTACTTATTATATATATATATATTATTTTATTTTATAATTTTATTAGCCACACATTTACTTATTATTATATTATTACAATATATATATAAATAAATAATTGTATTTTATAATTTTATTAGTCACACTTTTACTTATTATATATATATATTATTTTATTTTATAATTTTATTAGCCACACATTTACTTATTATTATATTATTACAATATATATATATATATATAAATAATTGTATTTTATAATTTTATTAGCCACATTTTTACTTATTATTATTATTATTTATATATATAAATGGTCAGAATATATATATATGTATATATATAGGCCTATGTTTATTTATTCATGGACGTCATTTCCAGCTTTCCTAACCACTAGTGGGTTTCATTTGACAGAGAGAGCAAGCTGTACACGTGCTGCGTCTTGTCCAATGGCCCTGGCAGAACAGCAGAGCAGCGTGGGACTCTGCTGTGATGTTTTTGGATAGGTTTGGCGCTTTTACGCACGGAACAAAACAAAATCACAGTAAAAAAATAATCAAAGCTTTGTAGTTCCCCATCAGCTCTTTCTTCTTTCTTTAGATGCCAAGTGTGCCGTTTGAACTTATGAATGGGCAACGATCAGCTGACGTGTCTGACGTCATGACTGCCCCTTTCATGACGTACACCTCAAGTGCAACTTTGTTTACATTTTATGTATTACATCTACTCTACCTATTTTACAAGTGCAATTACCTCTGTTTACATTATACATCTATTTCTATATTGTATACTTCTAGTGTAACACTTCTGTTTTATATTTATTTATTACATCTACTTTACCTGTTTTATTTGCTTTATAACTGTGTGTGTGTTTGACCTGTTATATGTTTTATCTGCCTCGTTTAGTCTTGTCAAGTATTTGTTTTAAAGCACTGACCAGAAGTGGCAACTGTGAATCTCTTTGTATTGAATACAATGCCAATAAAGCTTTCTATTCTGTTCTATTCTATTCTATTTCATGCTGCTGTCAATGATCATAGCATATTTTTGGTGTTTTATGAAATATTTTCAATGAAGCTGTCCAGAATGTTTGACTCTTACAACTTTCCTAAATATTGATTTGCATATCTATAAATGACTATTTATACCTCCCAGTGCTCACAGTACATAAGGTAATTTACGCATTTTGGGTAGCTTTTACGCACAGAACGAAATACTAATTATTATTATTATTGTATTGTTGCCTTTTCTTTTAAGACAGCGCCCAATAATTAAACAAACTAAAAAAAGTAGCCTACTTCTACAACAGTAATTTAGTGATAAAGTAATTTCATTTTTGTATTAAGTTTTTTTTTAAATTTTTTTTTTACTTTCATTCCAAAACCCTAAACGTGCAGCAAAATATAGCTTAAAACAAAAGTGTGTTTCATGTTGAGACAATAAATAGCTTTCAAAGAACAATACTAATGTAGCACTAATGGCTTTTTCTTTCATTCTTTTCACACATCATGCTCATCAAAAAGAGTGAAGGCTTTGTAGTACTTTCTTCTTTCCTTTGAGGTCAATTGTGCAGTTTGACTTTTGAATGGACAACGATCAGCTGACGTCATTAATGTCCCTTTCATGCTGCTGTCAATTATCGTGGCGGATTTTAGACTCGGATGTAGGAAAATCTCTTAATTGAAATCCTCCAAAATTGTTGATTCATACAACTCAACTGAAGATTCATATATATCACGTAAATACCCAGTAATTAAATTGTTGCTATTAGCTCTATAAACACATTGTTCTCCATTCAAAAAGAGTCTATTTACAGAAAACAGAAATACAAAAAATATCCTGACATTTTCCTTATTTTATGTTTATTTATTGATAGATAATTATTAATTTATTGAAAATGTTCAAATGTTTATCCTGTTCGGTTCCAATTTCAAACAGGATTTTATTTCTTTAGTTTAAACACACATATACTGTATGCATCTTTATTATTTAATATTTATGGTTATTACATGTATTATATGTAATTAGCACTGACAATATTAAAATGTACGTATATGGGCATACACAATAGACATATTATGCAATTATTAGTTTTCTGTGTTCCTTTTAAAAAGACGAAATGGTAAAATAGTCAATAAAAATTGACCAGTGATTAAAATGCAACATGGAACTTATTGAGATGTATTTTTTTCTGCATTATATTTGTGTCAATTATTGACCTCAACTTGCCCCCCCCCCCTCTTTGATTTAATTGTTCTCCTTTATGTCCCAACAGGCTCCTAACAGGTTTCTTCATTTCTGATTAACTCCCGTGTTACTTCCCCATTAATCACAGCGCAGTTGTGCAGCTCGTAATCTCCTTAACTAATATTATTGTCATGGTCTTCTTATCAAAGGGATCTTTAATATGCATTTCACACCTCTGCACACCACAGTGACCAATTGGTTTCGATACACAACGACCATGTTACATTTAAGTCTTCTCACACACACCCTCTGCAACCATCTGCAGAGTGACAGATCTCTTCAGAAGACGTCAGGAGGAGAAGGGGTGTGTGATTATAAAATCCGAGTCTCAGCATCTCACCTGGAGCATTTGGATTCTACCTGTGGAAGAAACAACATCGCATCTTTGGAATTATGAAGGGACTAGCTGTGGATTTCTCTGTTGCGCTTCTTGTTCTGTTGGGTTTGGTTGTGCGTTTCGACGCACAGCCACCACCTGACGCGCTGCTCCACAGGATGAGAGTTGCGCAGCGGCAGCAGTCCAGCAGGCTGCCCCTCTACATGATGCAGCTCTACCGGACCATGCTGACCGAGGACCGGGCGAGGACTCCGGCTGCCAGCATGAGCCACACCAGGACGGAGGACAACCCAAATCTGCACGCCTTGGACTCTGTGATCAGCCTTATTGCTAAGAGTGAGTACAAGTTGTTTTTTTTTTTTTTTTTTTTTTTTAAAAGGCATTTTTTTGAATGGAGTTTGGTGTGGCTGTGAAGTTTTTTCATATATATATATATATATATATATATATATATACACACACACACATACAGTGCACATGGGCTATATGTTATTCTATTTAAAGGGGACATATCATGCTCATTTTCAGGTTCATACTTGTATTTTGGGTTTCTACTACAACATGTTTACATACTTTAATGTTTAAAAAAAAAACTTTATTTTCCTCATGCTGTCTGCTTGAAGATACCTGTATTCACCCTCTGTCTGAAACACTCCGTTTTAGTACATTTCAATGGAATTGCAACTGAACTGTGTTGCTATAGGCAACAGCTTGGGTCCATATTTATTCTTGTTAGCTGATATCATTCACATACACTAAAACAGGATATAAACTGGGACCCATTTAGAATGTTTACGCTTAAAACTTTGAAATGGTCTATTGTAGATTTGTGACATCACAAATGGACAGAAATCCTAACGGCTTGTTTCAAAAGCACATTTTCTGAATATGGGCTGTGTGTATTTCTCTGTGGATTAGGCGTTTCGATAATTTCACAGTATTTATATATCACTTAAGCCTGCTTTATAATATAAAAGACATGAAAATGTCACTTTTTACAATATTGGACCTTTAAAACATAAGGACACATTATTTCACTCATCTTAATTTAATCAGTTGTCTAATCAAACTTGATGAATGCATTTTTACCACATATGCAAGTCCCTATTGGGAATAAAAGCTGTGAAGTATAATCACATTTACAAATGAGAAATTGGTCTTGCTGGCAAATATTTTGCAAGCCCAAAGTCAAATGACAAGTCATGAATAATGTTGTTAACCAATTTTCTCTACTTGTATTTCTTTCAGGCTGCCAGCACGTTGGCAAGAGGTGGTCCGTCACCTTCGACATGTCCTCCATGTCTGCAAGCGACAACGTCCAACTGGCTGAACTCCGCGTCCGCCTGCCCGTCTTCGCAGAGTCTTCCCGAGCCTCAGTGGACATCTACCACCACTCCAACGGGGACGGGTGCTCCGGCATGCACTGCCCAGAGAACAGGCAGTTCCTGGGCCGCCTGAGAGCTCGTCCCAGTTCGATGGTCTCCCCGTCCTCCTGGAAGGTGTTCAACATGACGGAGATGCTCAGTCGCTGGCTGCTGGGGGAGCATTCGACACAGAGGACGGAGGAGGATGAGGCTGAGGCGAAGGAGCAGGAGGGGGTCCAACACCATACAGCTGACCGAGTCATGATGGTGGTCTTCTCGGGGCAGAATTCAAACAGCCGGCGGATGCCAACGCTCATTCGCACGGCAGAGCACTCCAAGTACGTGGCGGTGGACTCTGGTTCCAGGCCAAGGAGCCACAGGTCCAAGAGGCACCAACACACCCGGCAGCAGAGAGTGGCTGGAGCTGCTCCTGCCAGCAAGCCCACGGCGGAGGAGGAGGAGGAGAAGGGTCCTCTCTGCAGGAAGGTGGACATGATGGTGGACTTTGCGAAGCTCGGTTGGAGCGAGTGGATCGTCTATCCCAAACAGTACAACGCCTATCGCTGTGAAGGGAGCTGTCCTACACCAGTAGATGAGACCTTCACCCCAACCAACCATGCATACATGCAGGTAAAACTGAATTTAAGAATTTGATTGTACAGTATTTGCTGCAAAGGGACCTACCTAGTGATGATACACCAACACCCTACATCATATTCATATTCTAATCAATGTTTTTCTTCTCTTTCTCTTTCCAGAGCCTTCTGAGACTTCGCCACCCAGACAAGGTGCCATGTGTGTCCTGTGTGCCGACACACCTCGCACCGCTTTCCATGTTGTACTATGAGAACGGGAGGATGGTCATGAGACATCACGAGAACATGATGGTGGAGGAGTGCGGCTGCCACTGAGCAAAAAAGACACTGAAAACCTTTTGGTTAAAGGTCAGATAGACTGGAGACACTGAGGACCCAGAAGAGTCTT
This sequence comes from Sebastiscus albofasciatus, assembly GCA_916701655.1. NCBI lineage: Eukaryota > Metazoa > Chordata > Actinopteri > Perciformes > Sebastidae > Sebastiscus > Sebastiscus albofasciatus. The sequence goes on from CAKAOI010048641.1 coordinate 88,425, forward strand.
CAGCCACAGGACTGAGCTGCTCAGAGGCACAAAGTGGACGGATTTCCACAGGCACTTTACAGAAACGTCCGGTTTGACGCTGGGACAGAAGCTGCTGCTGCGATGCAAGGCATGAAAGAAGGGAACTATGCTGGACACATCTTTCTAGATTATGGATTTTAAAAATCAAGAGTTCCAAATCATTGGTACTTTTTGTAGAAGATTAGGTGATCTATATTGTGCTTTGGATTGCAAGTGGATGAGCTACAATTCAGGTTTGTAAGGACTGATTATGGTAATAGAATAATCCAGTCAAGATGAAGGAGAACAAGACAAAAGCACAATATGGTCACTGATTAAAGCACTATAGAAGATTCACAAAAACAGTCGTACAAACTGTTCTTTTTATGATTGACTTTTTTAATGCCATTGAAAGGATAAATGTAAATGTCATGGTGTATTAGCACTTTTAACTTAATTGACATGTTTGGGTCACATTGACCCATCTGTATGTTTGCTATGTACAATAATACAATAAATTATTTCTTATCTTGAACAAGGTGTTTGAGGGTTTTTATTACTGTGTTTTAAGCTGCTCATTTGGGAAAACAATAAGTCGTTTTTGAACCGGAGGAACTTTTTCATAGTTCTAAGAAAATATTTCTAAGAACCTCCCCTTTTTATTGTGTCTGCACTACAAGAACTAGCAATGAGTTTTGAGGGACTTTTTAAGCTCCTATTTCACAGTAGGCACTCTCGTGTACCTACAGTGATTGGTCAAACATATGAGCCAACGCAGCATTGGCAACCGCCATTTTTAAAAACCTGTTAGCTGTGTAAACAACAGACAACACAAAACACAAACAACAACTCGTAATGAAAAAGAATGGAAGAAAACACGGACAAATGGACCGATAGTGAAGTCCAGAAGTTCAGAAGCACTCCCGCTGAGCCGAAGAACGATGGCCGATTTCAACTGAAATCGCAAAAGATACTTTCACGATGGCTATTTCACTTCGAGTTCACACGATTGTGGGATGAACGGAGTTGTCATTCTTATATTACTAAAAAAAAAGCTAAGAGAAGAGACTACTTCAACGATGAAGACTGACTGGTTGGTTTCCAGCTGTCCACCACCAAACCGGCAGATAGCTTGCTGGTGAACAGAGTGGAACATTTACCAGCTAAAGAGCTGGATATCTTTCTTAGCAGATTGTGACAGAGCAAAAAGAATTATGAATATTGGATTTGCATTCATCAAGAGGCCAGAAACATGACTCCAAGTGAATGCTAATGTTGCGCTGTATCTGCTGGATGTGTATGTCTGGAGACCCCCTTGAACTCCCTCAAGGGCCCAGGGGAACTCCCTCAAGGGCCCAGGGGCCCTTGAGAGAGTTCAAGGGGGTCTCCAGAAAAATGGGGAATAACTTATTTTCACTACTTAATTCTTGAGCCCAATGTGAGTCATAAGAGTGACTACTATGATCATTGGTTTCCCTTCCTACACGGTTATCTCTTCAACTGTAGTTGACAACTATAGAATTATGGTCTTAATCATTTTTGACAACCAAAATCATTTCAGATGAGGTCCCTGAAGCAAAATCATTATGAAATGGGGGGTCCCAGACCTAATGTGTATCAATTTAGGGGTCCTTGACATGAAAAAGGTTGAGAACCACTGGTCTAGACCTCCTATGTGACCAGTGAGATAACTTCTGTTATGATTCTGCGCTATATAAATACAATTTAATTGAAAATGTAATATATTTTTAGTTATTTTATATATTTTATTTTTTCAATTATTGCAGATTGATAAACATAAATAAATATACTGTCAGTTCTACGGCTAAATAATAATTTCAGTAATTTATTTGTATAACATTTAATATTTTAAAGACTCGTTTAAAGTAATCGAATGAATCAAATCACGTAAAATATTAAAGGTTTAATTTCAACAAGACTTTGACTTACTTGTCAAATATTTCACAGGTCATACAAAGTCAAGTGTATTCAAAGTAAGGAAACAATTGTATGCATCAGTTAGTGTTGTTTGATAAGAGAACAACATTTTAACACATATCAAGTATTACAAAAAAAATGCCACATTGTTTTCAGAACAAGTCTGAAAGTGGATTACACTCAGCTCAGTAAGACTAAGTAGGCTTCTCATTTTTTACCTTTATCTCCGTAAACAAAAAAAGCAATAAAAATGTTGGGAATCACGTTTATCCTTGCAGCCGGCTCTCTTCAGATGTCCATTTCAAACTGGTCATCTTCAAAAAAAAAAAGAAAAGACATTGTAGTTGATTAGGGGGAAGTAGACGATTAGAGAAACACATGAAGGACTGCCGCTCGTCATTTTGAATATACAGATATACGTTTACCTGCGCTATCCGCTCTATGCAGGCTGTGGTCGGTGCTATTGCTGAGTGTCGGTTCAGGCTGTTTCGTGTCGTTGGTTTTGAGTGGCGTGGTGACTCCTGGGATATCAGGCAGATTGGGAGGCGTACGAGCCAGAGGAGACGTCCGACACTGCAGGAGGAACTTTCTGTCGTAGATGATCCTGGTACCTGCAGGCAGAGACAGCAAAGAAAACTAAAGTTACTTATTGTCAATATTTTTGCCAGTAAAATTTCAAGTGATTCCATTTCGTGGAAATGTTTCTTCCTTTTTATTTTGGCTACTCTACCACAGCGCCCTGATAAACGCTTGGGTCAATTTTACTTAAAAATAAAATAACATAAAATAAGTTAAAATAAAATGCATCTGTTAACTTTCACATTTTACATTTTAACTGGTTTAATGGTAAAAATAAAATAAAATGCAGCAACTTATTTAATAAAATAAAACAAAAAAAAAATTATTCAGAAGCTAATATTGACATTGCCACTCACTTGTAACTCATTTAAACAGATACAAAATTAAATTAAAATTCTATTTAATATAATAAAATTCAAATTCAATAAAATTCAGCAGCTAATATTGACATTAAATAATTGTAACTAGTTAAAAGGATAAAAAATTAAGTAAAGTAAAATAAAATAAAATACAATTCAGCTGCTAATTTCAACATTAAACACTTGTAACTAGTGAAAAAAAGATTCAATTAAATTAAATTTAGCAGCTAATATTGACATTAAAGAATTGTAACTAATTAAAAGGATAACAAAAACAACAACAAAATAAAATTAAATAAAATTCAGCTGCTAATCGCAACATTAAACTCTTGTAACTAGTGGGAAAAGGATTGAATTAATTAAATTAAATTCAGCAGTTAATATTGACTTTTTCATTGGCTTGTAACTCATTTGAACAGGTACAAAATAAAATAAAAATGTAATTTAATTCTATCTAATATAATAAAATTCAAATAAAATAAATCCAATAGCTAACCTCGTCATAAAACACCTGTAACTAGTTGAAAAGAATAAAACAAAATAAAGTCAAAAAATAAATACACAGTGCATGAACCACCTCCACAGTTTTGTGGAAACCTACTTTTTCTCTGTCAAAGCACTATTTTGTCTTTACTGTATACACACACACGTTCATACATGCCCATGACCAATGACCTAGTTTTTCTCATCAATATCAGTGACGTTGAGACACCTTCACTGACCTCATCCTGTTTTTATCAGAGTAAATCTGTCCCCATCTGTTGCAGAACACAGTATCAGTTTTAATGGACATGTGCACGCTGCGTCAACTTTCTCACAACCACGGAGGTAAAACAAATGTCTGTTTTACTTCCCAAGGTGTTTGAGTAAAATACTGAATAAATGGGTTAAAGGTGAGAGTGAGACTGGCTTTTAGTCGTATAGTCGGTTGTTCTGCGTGCTGAGCCAAAAATGATATACATTTATATCTCTATATATTTAATTTTGTTTTTTGTAGAAAGCTATAATAGTGGTAAGTGGTTGAAATTTTGTAATTTTTAGCAGACTCCATGTCTCCACGGAAAAAAATATGTTGCATTCATAACACATAAGGTGATTATAAGCTCATTTTCTTCCTCTTTAACATACAGTGACCAGAGTGTCCTAGTGGAGGCAACACCTAGTAAACATGTTGCTGCAGCTCAACAACAGCCCGCTGTACTAACAAAACTATTAATAGGATGTGACAGAGTACGCGCCTATATTTGACCGTACAGTCGTTGATTGTGTAAGTATTCTACAGCTACATACTGAAGTCAGACGTCTGCTATTCATAACTGACCGATGAATGTTTATTCACATAAAAAAAAAAAAACGCTCAACAGATCATCTTCAGGGGCCTTCAAAGCAGGAAGAAGACATATATTCAATTTGTACACTGACTTTCCCCATTAGAATAAATGAAGAAATAAATCTGCATGAAGCCACTCAGAAGATGAAATTAATGCGTGAAATAGTGATTGTATTACTAATTCCATTGGTGTGTTATTTCAGAGACAGGGTCTGGCATACTTCATGTTGTCTGTCAGTATACAGACAATGAAAGCAGTTCAAAACAGTCACTTTCTATAGAAACCTACAGTGGAATGTAGGAAAACAAGCATGTCTGTATAGTGAAAAGGACTGTGCAGTTTGCGGACTGCATGATTTGGGAGGACAGGACTGGTGGTATAACTGGTGGTCTTTAGCCTTCAGAAAGCAGCAACATTGTCAAACATTAACAGGACGACAGACCACACAACTATAGACTGGCTCTCAAAAGCGTGTTTCCTTTACAATGAACTGTTTTTTATGCCACAATAAATGAATACTATTTATTTTCTCCTCAGTTATCCATGTACTCTTTGTTCTATCTTACTCTTCTGTTCTGTATGTATCATTGGGTGTATATACTATTGCAAATACTGCATATATTGTGGATGTATAATTCATATGAGTAATTTGCAATAAAAGTACCCCCCCCAAAAAAAACAAATAAATAATATTAAAATTATTATTATTATTCATGTTATCAATAAATAATAAGAATAATAAAATAATCATGAGTAATTTGCAATAAAAGTAAAAAAACAAAAAAATACATAATATTAATAACATTATTATTATTATTATTAATAATAATGTTATCAATAAATAATAATAATAATAATAATCAAATAATCATGAGTAATTTGCAATACAAGTAAAAAATAAAATTAAAAACAAATACATAATATTAATATTATTATTAGTATTATTATTAATGACATCAACAAATAATAATAATAATAATAATAATAATACTAATAATAATAATTCTTAACTAACGTAACTTTTCACTTTTTCTCTATAGTGTATCAAAATCAAACACTAAGAGGTACAACCCATCCACTTCATCCAACTTTGCCTAAATATCACAGCTAACAAACATAGCCTACTACTGTGTGATGTTTGTGGAGTATCAGTAAAAATATTAGGCAACTTTCTGGGTCATAACTCATACCTCCACCCCACTGCCTCCACTGTCTCTAGATCAACTTAAAAAAAAATACCTCGCCAGATCTTCTAATTTCCATGTCCCTTTAAATCTGTTTACTCTCATTTAACAGACTCATTTTCTTGTCCTTGTGTCTTCTCATTTTATACATCAGTTTCCTCTGTTATTACTGCACCTTTTTGTTAACCCTATGTTAACCCTAATTCCTGATAAGATGTGTAGAAAAGTGTGTTGAATAGATCCCAGTTACCTCCTGGAGTAGTGCTGAACAGAGTCCCTCCAGGAGTGGTGGAGTAGTCCTGGGGCATGTGGGCAGCATCGTGGATGGTGACCCGTCTGACGGCCGGGATGTCCCGGCTACTGGTGGTCTTTCCTCCCGCTGACATGGCTCACAACACTGGGTCGGATAGTTCAAGTGTGAAGGACGTTGTGAAGCTACAGTCAGACAGCAGCTAAGCTACCTTGTGGTACCTCCACGTGGTGCGCACACATCCAAAACAACTCCTTCAAAACAACACGTGGAGCGGAGAGCTGTGATTGGCTGAAAACAGGGGGCGTCACAACCACGTGGAGGAAGTAGTTGTTTCCTGATGCAGGCTGCTCTATCGACCACAGATGATCTATATTCAATCTATTTTAATGTAATTAAAAAAATATGTTTAGTCGTAGTAAACATAGTATAATAATAACCAATCAAATTTAGCACTTATGCAGTAGGAATAAATAAATAAATAAATAAATTAAATGTGTATATATGTCAATCAATTAAAAATATTATATTATTATATTATAAAATATCTAAAATATATAATTTAATAATATTACAACACATTTTCTGTCATCTGTTCAAAATGTACCTTAAAGGGAGATTTGTCAAGTAGTTAATACGTTTATCGACAAGAGAGTGGGCAAATATGCTTGCTTAATGCAAATGTATGTATACATTTATTATTGGAAATCAATTAACAACACAAAACAATGTCAAATATTGTCTAGAAACCCTCACAGGTACTGCATTTAGCATAAAAAATATGATAAAATCATAACATAAACTCAAGCCCAACAGGCAACAACAGCTGTCAGTGTGTCAGTGTGCTGACTTGACTATGACTTGCCCCAAACTGCATGTGTTTATCATAAAGTGGGGCATGTGTGCAAAGGGGAGACTCGTGGGTACCCATAGAACCAATTTTCATTCACATATCTTGAGGTCAGAGGTCAAGGGACCCCTTTGAAAATGGCCATGGCAGTTTTTTCTTGCCAAAATTTAGTGTAAGTTTGGAGCGTTATTTAGCCTCCTTTGCGACAAGCCAGTATGACATGGTTGATACCAATGGATTCCTTAGGTTTTCTAGTGTCATATGATACCAGTATCTTCACTGTAACTGAGCCCGCTACAACCTAAAAAGCACAAGTTGCATTAATGTGTTAAAGAAATAAGTGGCGTCAAAACAAATTTGCGTTAACAGCCCTAATACTGTATGTATAAATTGAAAACAAATCAGCAAAATTAGAGGGCACCATATAATTATGAGGATGGCCTCATATGACTTGATATGTAAATGGAAATTCATATGAAGTTCCCTGGAAAAGACTATAATATACTAATTTCAAGGAAAACGCAGCATTCAGGTGGTACACTTCCTAATTATTTGCTCGTGTAAACTTCAGCTCTTTAGCCAGTACAGAGCAGCTCATGCAAAATCGGAGATTTGTCTCATGCAAAAAGGTCAAATTGACATGGTAAAGTGTCAAAATATATGGAAAATAAAGCTTCTAATAATAAATAAGAATTCATTTATACCTACTTGGGTTTCAATGGAGCAGTTCTTTCAAAGAAATTCCTCTGTAAATCAACAACCGCTAATAAACTTAAAGAACATATCTTAAGAAAACCCATAAAATAAAGTATTAGATATATGAGATAAATATACAACATCAATTAAATGTACAATTAATACACAATAGTCCATATAGGAATATTATAGCAAAAATATACAAAAGGCTGCACTAATATGCACTTATTTCTTTTTTTTTTTACAAAAACAAGACACATTGTTTATGTCACATCTTTGTTTATTAATTCTTGTAAATGGTTTGAGCTGGTGTACAGGGTAAGATGATCTATACATATCTTCATGATTGAAAGGCTTGTATACATATTCACGTTTGTTTCTCCTCTCTCCAGGACAATACAAAAGAAAAGAAAACAAGTGGTCATAGCTACGAAGCCTCTACATTCCCCATGATGTGGGCGTTGGCCTACTCTAGATAATGCTTAAAGAACATCCATAACAACTCTATGAGGGTGCATAGCATTCTAATTAAATATATTTTGTCATATATTTATACATATATTTTCATAAAAACATCTTTTTTTTGTGCATGTGCGCAGTTGCATTCCTTAGGATAGAGTAATATGATATTGCGTTTACATTGTCATGTATCCATTCTAAAGGAGTATAGGTGATCTCTATTCTTTCGCGACAGTTTTAATTTTTTACAACACTCTTTTTTTTTTTAAAGTACACCGTCGAAGGTTACACGTCCTCTCGAGTCACAAGTTTGGTAAAAACTTTCTCTCTTCTTCCCCCTGATCCAAAAAGGTTTGGAACCACACACACTCACACACACACACATACGACACAAACATGGTGGAGTTAAATTCATACTAGTGCACGGACTCACTAATTCATAAATTCCAAATTATTATTATTATTACTCTTATTATCCACCTCAGAGATTTCCATTCAAATAAACTTCATACATCAGTTTACTCGGTGGCTAAGTGTAAATTTCCTCTGGATTTAAAATTGATTAATATCTTTTTAACTGTAAGTTAAACAAGAGGATAATGGCTCCGAGTTAAAGTTATAATCCTTAAGATTTTAGTCCTGGTTGATCTGGCGCCCCCAGTGGTTACTGGAGGTAACACGTGTGTCTTAAAGAGGACCTATTATGATTTTGTGCTTTTTCCTTTTCCTTTCTTTCACAAGCCATAGTCTGTTTAATTAGTCCGCATCACAGAGAAATTTATGCTTTTGATTAGTTTTCTACTCAGTCTGGTTCAGTTTCACATCGCTCAAATTGACAAAATAAATGATCGAATAAAAAAATAATTTGCTGAGGGGCGTGTACGAAAGAGCAAATTTATCTTTTTTGTCTCGACAGCTGCCACTTCTATCGTGGACTTTGATATATTGCTGTCGAAAGTGTTTTCACTTTGACTCTGCACTGATCTACTGTGCGTACGAATCCCTTCTCCAGATTATCTCAAATGACTTTAGAAACATCCCTATTTCTGTGGACTTTATTTTGCATATTCTGTGTGTTCTCTTCAGCCCAGATGTCAAGCAAACATCAGACTTCTGCAGAACTCCAGTTCAGTCCTCTCCTGCTCATGTTAACTTGCCGTTTACCTGCGTCCATCTCGACAAATGATGCGACATGAGTACGATTACTGCGTTCACAACTGCCCAAACAACCCGCACCAGAGTTTGATTAAAACGGACTAAATGTTGTCTAAAAGGTCTGCAAAGTTATAAAGCCCAAAGTTCCTGAACTTTCTGAAACACCTTGCTTCAAGTCCTGCCTTTTCTTCCATAACGTGGTGATGTCACCAAGTAACACATTTGCATAATACCTGCCTAGCGGCTAGTTTAGCACGCCCTGAAAACAAAGATAGTTAGAGTGGAGCTGGAGCGGAGTTTGGTTCGGTTGACCAATCACAACAGTGGATCAGCTGACCAATCAGAGCAGACTAGGCTTTTTTTTGGGGGGGG
>CAKAOI010048641.1:97704-140783 GCA_916701655.1 Sebastiscus albofasciatus
CAGGAGCTCAACCAGAGCGTTTCAGACAGAGGGTGAAAAGAGGTGCTGATAATACTGATCAAACGCTATCTTGCACATTACTTGAGACGTAAATGCACCATTTTTTTGTCTTCTGCATCACGTTCAGCACATGCATCATCTCCAGTGAATCCTTCTTATGTGTATTCAATTTAAATCCCATGCAGGAAAGGCTGACTCCACCACTAACAATGAAAACTACTACAGTATATACTGTAGAGGTAATCCTCCTTGCAAATACATTGAATGGCTATTGTTAAAAAATGCCACAAAGAGTTTAAATATGGGGTTTGACATCTTAAAATCCTAAGGATTAGGGCTTTAACACAAGTGTATATTCTTTAAAATGCCCAAATCCAACCTCTTTCTTGCACTGATACACTACAAGATGTCATATTGGTCATATTACATCATCCTAAAGATGTAAACTGCATCAATCCTGCTAGTTAAGAGTTTAAACATTGTAAATATATAGAGAGGGCGTCTTGTTTGTCCTCTGGTGGGTGGATTCAAGGCTCAGAATTCGAAACTTTACTTTATGTGAGCAGCTGATTCAATAAGATTACATAAGGGGTAAAAAAAAAAAAAAAAAGATTAACTCAAATAAAACACTAAGCAAACAAGAACATTTGGTTTAAATTAATTAAATGAAACTGTCTTGTTTAACTTCTTTGACTTTTTTGGTAAATTTTTGTTCATCGTCACTTTGCCCTGCAAATTTGCATGTACAGGGTAAAGAGCTGACCACATGCTCAATACTTTGTCTCCTCTTTGGTCTTAATTGAATCAAAGACCTCCCCACCACACACACACACACATACACACACACACTCACTTACACATAAACCATCCTGCTCCCCCCTCCCCCCTAATCCCCCGTGCATCCCCATCCCGCCTTAAACGGCCCCCCAACACCAAAGTCATATTCAGAAACACTCGCTCTTGCGTCCCAACACTCGTCTCTGAGAGGAGGACTTGGAACTTAAAAAGGAAAACATTTTTGATTCTGACAGAGCAGAACTGAAAACCTGAGTGGAGTAACAGTGGAAAACGTGTGATATGTCAATAAAAACATGTGCTATATATCGGATGAGGCTCTCGTGTGCACGGACTGGGCATGGAAAATATGTGCATTTGTGTGATGCGTAACTAATGGATCCATTCGCTCGGTGTCTCACTCATTCAGGCTACAGTAACATTTACAGTACTTGAATATTGTGTTTCGATTTCCAGGAAATGTGTGCTACTATGACATGACCCCTTCGTAGTACCGCCGTCAGGTTTCTGCATAAAGGAAGTGCTTCAGAGATGAGGAGAACGATGGGTGTATGAAAACAGTGAAACACAAACAACTTAAAAATACTCAGAAAAAACAAAAATGGAGCTAGGTGGTGTCCACCTCACGACAGCAACGGACTCCTTGATAGGTATTAAGTTAACATATCCTGGTTTATATTTTGCTACGTTAGGTGCTGAAAAACAAACTCTCAGGCCTCCACAGTCCCGCACTGCTACAGCCGAATCATCTGATCTCGCATCAGTGCGTCAAGGTCGATGGAACCGGTCAGATACAAGCTGCCCGAACTCGAATGCTGTTCGTCCTGAACGGAGTTTCCGTCTTCACTGAGGAGCTTTCAGTTCCAAATCCTTCATGTCGATATCCAGAACTTCCATCTTCTGTGTTCATGTTAGGTATTATTGCTGTGGCAAACCTCCAAAGTCTAACACTCAGACTCAGGCAATAACTATTTAATCATTATGTAATGTGTTGTCTGATTATGTGTGTGCATATGTGTGTGTGTGTGTGTGCTTTTGTTTGTATGTCTTCACAGTTCACGAGTCTGGGGTCAGTGTTAATAAGACGATCACAGTGCTACCTGTCTGTCCTCCTATCGCAATCGCATGTTGCACTGCAGTAGCGTCATGCTACTTTACACTTGCTACCAAAATCACTCACATGAATCCGATCCTCCGTGTTGTTTCCGCTTCGTTCTCTTTGTTTTCAAATGACCTAAATTCGACAGTGAGGCGCTACAGCCGTTGCGAACAGATAAAGAAGGGAGCCACACACACACACACAACGTTTTTTTCTTTTTAGCATCAGATGGAGGAGTAGCTGTAAATGCTGATGAAGAGGCCGGTGACTTTACTGCATATTGACTGAGGCTACTGATAAAAGATTGTGAATCAAGATGACGCGCTACTGGGAGAAAATGACGGGAAGAAGGTAGAAAAGGTTACGAAGGGGTGCGGGGGGGAGGGGAAACGTTGTGTTAGTAGAGCTGCTGCACAATACAATCAAGCAACCAACCTTTTTTTCCCAAAGAAAACACGAGAGGAGGTGAAAGAGATTCACTTCCCCTGTCATGGATAGACGATATTGTGGACAAGAAAAACGAAAAAACACGAAACGAGCTTCATCCACGAAAGAGGAAAAAAAAAGAAAAGACGTCAGCGCACGCAGACGGGAACACTCACGAGCAAGGGGAGCACAGCGGCTTTCTCATTCCAGCACTGAGCGCGCCATGACATCACAGGGGCCAAAAAGAGCCAATCATGAGGCAGGGCTCAGCGCCAAGCCAAGAGGGCAAGAAACACATGCGGAAGAAGAAGAATACGCGCACACATACGCACACATACACACACTGACACATGTCCACGTAGCATAGAGTGCATATATCACATTGAGAATAATAGGGGAAAGGGTCCAGTGAAAGAAGCATTGGTAGGCTCAGCAGAAGCTTAGCTGTATACAGAACCATCCATTGAGGGACTTTTTTTTTTTTTTTTGGCTGTAGTGTTATTGGACTCGACTTGCTGACACAAACCACTCCAGTTGGGGGGGGGGGTAGGTCCTTGAAATGGCCTCAGGCCCAAGCGTGGGCCAGCCCTGTACCTTGTACCCCTTCAGTTTGTAGATAATGACAGTTCAAAAGGTCAAAGGGCATGCACCAGCAGTCATCATGCGATTACAGTTCACAGGAAGCACTTTTTGTTGCTTTTTTTTTTTCTTGGTTGTTTTACTGACATTTATGTTTTTTTGTATAAAAAAAAAGAAAAAAAAAAAGTCATGCCTTAAGTCTAGTTGATATTTTTCTTTACAAATGTTATAAAACTACAAGTTGAACTCCTCTTTTGTTTTTTTTTTTTCCTTTTCTTTTGAGGTGCCCCGCGGTCACACGTTGAGGATGATTCTGTGTTTGTCATTTTGTAGTTTGCACTTGTTATTAGTCTTTTGTCTTACTCTTCCTCTCCTCCCTTGCATCATTTTCCTCTTCGGTCCGGTTGTGTTTTTGTGTAGGATGATTTGGCAGTGGCTTTCCGGTCCTATAAAAAAAACAGAGACAGACGGCATTTACGCACAAAACACAGGTAGAATTAATTTGGCCTCCCAAAAAAAAAAAGTGTACTGAGTGCCAAATCTAGGGATCTAATTTTGAAAAGAAATGAAAAGAACAGCATGTGAGACACTATTGAGCTCTAATAGAGTCCATTCTATCCAAGCACTGGGATGCACAAGTGCTTGTCGTGTGTCCCGTACCTGGAGGACTGGGTAGTATGTGTATTTCAGTGTTTAACTCTCCGCAGACTGGTGCGCTGCGCTGACTGAGCGCCCTTCCTCACATCCACCCCCACCTGGAGAGCAAGGAGGGAGGGAGGAGGGAAGGAAACAACACTCGGACCAGTTAACTGCTGAAGCCTCTCTACATGTAACCAGAGCAGAAAACTAACGCTCGGGCCACACCGGATGCACGAGCAGCGCGGCTCAGGTGCGGTTTGGCTGCATGTCAGCTGATTCTCTTCTAGAGATTCCAGGTCTCGCCTATTTTTTTTCTGTGTGCTGTGCGGATCACAGCAAAAATAGACAGTGAAAATGATCTTTTGACAGTATATTGACATCATACCAGCAACATTATTACAGTTTCAAGGTCCATATCTGTAGAATATCTCACAATATTTATTGTTAACTTAACACTTCCTGTTTCCGTTTCAAAATAAAACCCCCTATAGCATTTTTTTTCTGTAGACAAAATTCCTTCATTTGTTAACACAAGGCTTTTATTCTGAAATTTGTGCAGGACAGTGTTGTGGAAGATGCAGTGACTTGCACAGCTCCATAAATGAATAGAGTACCGGCTTTTAATTGTGAAGAAATCACATTTATAATGAAATGAAATGGCCATTATGAAATGCAAAATCTATGTAGAAAGAAAGTACTGGCTGTCTGTGTGGACACCCCACGAGTGAGAGACGCAGCAGTTCAAGAGGTCGCCACCACGCGCTGCTATTGCATCGAGTGTGGCCCGGGCGTAACTTGTCTGTCCGCCGGGCCAGCCAATGCGGCTCGCTGCAGTCCCAAAATACAAACAAATGTGCAAGCATTTCGCCAACGATGTTGAATGTCTGGTGGCTGCTGTTAATTTCCCACTCTTTGTGCCAGACTATGTGACTGATTCACAGTAATCTGCTTGGGTTGACAGTGTTTATGTGTGAATATGACTCACATGACAAACATGATTGACTCACCTTTCTGGCAAGCGTGCGTCCGTGTTCATCAACAAACTGCGCCCCAGCAGTATAGTCCTCTTTCTCCTCTCTCTGTACAAAAAAAACAAAATTTACATATAAACAGCAATTCATATTACTCATATTTTAACAACAATAAATTGTTTGCAATCAGAAATGTCAAACAAAACCAAAAAGTGCTGGACACGGTGATTATTCCCCATGTGTTGCACCACACAAACACATAATTCTGGTCGGGTTCCTTCATCAAAATAATCAATTTTGATGATTGTTGAACCTGTGTGACTAAATTTGTTGATGGTTGTGAGCAAAGAAATCAAATTGAATGACTTTGTCCTCCCGTCTGATTATTCTAAAAAGATACAAAGGATGGACACAGATGTTCCCCCTCCGGGCGCAGGAAGCGGCGGGTGGTCGGCGACCTGACCTGGCCCCGCCTCTGCTCCTGTTCCCAAGCACGCTGGCCTGCCTCCTGGTGAGAGAAGCCTAGCCCTTTGTCAAAGGGCTGCGTGCCCTGCAGGAGGCGCCCACGCAGCACATGAGAGTAACCCGTGTCACACACCGGAGTCAGCAGGGCTTCCTGGGCCACGCGCAAGCCTTGCACGCTGCCGTCGCGTCCTGATGACACAGAGCCCACCCAGCCCTGCAGGGAGTCTTTGTCTGGTAGGTAGGGTTGAAACGCTCCGCCTCCCACCACCCTGGAGAGCAAAATACAGTAAAGGGAGAGAGAGAGTTGTCATTTTGAGACAGTGGAAAAAACAACACGTAATGTTTGACTACATTTATAGCTAACGTACCGGTTGTCTCCGTTGTGCTCCGAAGCCCGACTCAGTCCCGACACCTCACACCGCTGGGCATACACCTGCTGGCCTGCAACAACAGAAATCCCTTCCACTGAACTCAGCACTACACCTCCTCCTTTTGCTCCTCCTCCTCCTGCTGCGAGGACCTCCCCTCTCCTCCCATCCAACCTCTGACCTCCCAGCTGGCCGTTTAGGTTGACCTTGGGAACGGCGCCACTGGCCCTCACCCTGTCCCATTCCGCCAGTACAGTTGCTGGCTCCTGTGGCGCCTCCTCCTCCTCAACCTCCCCTTCCTCCTCCTCCTCCTCCTCCTCCAGCTCCATGATGGAGCCACTGGCCCCGCTGGCTCCGCTGCTTGGGCGACCCAAGCTGCAGGGGAGGGAGAGCGTGGCGCCCTCCGAGTCGTCGGCCCGACTGCTGCCGTCCAGCGACGAGTCCTCCACCGTGACCAGCGAGGGGCTGACCCCCGCCGGCCACACCTGAACGTCCGACATCTCCATTAACGTGTCTTCCTCGGTGGTGGCGATGGGGGCGCACTCGAGGCTGGACACCTCCTGCCAGTAGGGCTCTGCGCCCAGCGGGGAGGGCAAGCTGTACAGCATGGAGGCCGGGGACAGCAGCTCCTCCTGCACCAGCCCATAACCTGAGGGAAGACAGGGGCGAGACAAGAGAAAGACTAACACCACGCAGGCATAGCCAGGGGGAGGATGGGGAGGTGGTGGATCGACTGTTTCTCCAACCTATGAGGAAACAGTGGGGCTCAGCCCTGTCCCAATACACCAACAAAGAGACTAGAGTCCGTCTTTGTAAAGCCACTAATTTAGGATTGAGATATCCTTCAATCCATTTCATTAAAGCTGCAGTCGGTAACTTTGAGCAAATATGATAAAAAGCTATTCTTATAAAACTGTCACTATATCCTGACAGTAGTACAACCTCCAGTGCTGAGAAATGAAGCCAATGCAGAAGTGACAAAAATTGCAGTTCTTCAAATGGCCACTAGAGGCTGGTTCCAAAAGCTTGTCAATCCCCATAGACCCCCATGTTAAAATGCTTTACAGCAGAAATAAACATGTTTACAGCTTGGCACAAAAAACGCTAAAATCCCCGTTCATGACCACCGTACTCACTCGTTTCACTTATAATAATGCTTAAAGTTAGGCATAATAAGGGCGTGGCTGCTTTGAGTGACAGGTGGGTACTGTACCAGGTCACTAGCTGCTAGCTGTCTCTTCTGCTGCACCCAGGCTGCCTCAGCTCCACTGACGATCCACCTCTTTGCCCATTTTTTGCTCCTAATAGCTTTTGCAACGTGCCCGAAGGAAAACAACCAATCAGAGACGAGCAGTTTCTTGGCAGCTGTCAATCACTGCTCGCAAAACTCGCAAACTCTGATCAAATGGTCAAACTAGGCAGCGCTGATCAAATATGAATCAAAATTCTGTTACTGAAATGACTATTTCTCGCCTCAAATGTTTTCAGAAACATCTTGTAGTGTACGGTTTAGCTGTAAAATGAGAAAGTTTGTGACCTGGTTGCCATGTTGAAAACAGTCGAGCCAAAACCAAGCCCCGCCTACCGGCTGGAGCAAACTTTCTCATTTTACAGCTAAACAGTGCACTAAAATATGTTTCTGAAAACATTTGAGGTGAGAAATAGGCATTACAGTAATAGAATATTGATTTATATTCACAAGTTCACGAGTTTCGTGAGCAGAGATTGACAGCTGCGGTAGAGACTGCTCGATTGGTTGTTTTCCTTTGGGCACGTTGAAGTCTTATAAACGCCATTAGGAGCACAAGAGGACACAGAGGAACATGATTTTTTCCACAGTGGAACTGTCTCATGCACTACCGTCAGGATATAGTGAAAAAATGTATATATCATATTTGCTCAAAATTATCAACTGCACCTTTAAGTATGAAAATAAATATATTGAACCAGCAATCTGACTCCAATAAATCCCCGCCAGAATGTTTTGTACTACTTTCAGTTTGAAAGGTAGTGCACAAGAACAATACTTGTCTTTCACTCTGAAATCAGCGTCTATTGTCTTTCCAACGTTGATTTGTCTAATTGATGTATTTTTGGTTTGATCCAAGCACTTTTAGGTTATTGTCATTGGGACACAGCAATAAGAGTGAGGTGAGGGTCAAAGGGGTTTTGGTGTATCACCCATCGTCCGTGAGGTGAACGGTGCAGGGCTCTAGTTTGCTGCCGTGTAAGAAAGTGAATCTGCAGAACATACACGGTGTTCCTCGATAAGCGAAAAAAGGTGAATCTAGAGAGCATATTGATCGTGGGGTTGGCACGATACACATTTATCGTTAGTAACATCTGAGAAAAGTGTTCCAATTAGATTTTAGTATCCTGATTGCGTCTGGAGTTCATTAAGAGGCTGATTAGCAAAAAAATGCCCATAAAAGCTGTTGGATTTACATAATAGCCAAAAATAAAATTACAATATTTAAAGTAAATACTGTACATTTGAAATCTGGCCATCACAGATATGTGTTCATTTCAAAATTGTTCTTCCTTAGGCAACTAACTGTTGACCAATCAAGGCAGAAGCTGGGTGCTGTGCTTTTTCAGGAATGACAACATGTTCTAGACGGCTGATTAAGTCCTTTTTTTCTACGATATCCCAGCAGCTGGGATACAAATACCAACGCCGTAATAACACGTCTATTATCGTTCCAACCCTCGTCACGCCTTCCTGATTGGGAGTCAGCAGCATCTTGCAGATTCTGCAGAGGAAAATGCAAGTTACTGCCGCTCTTTGCATTATCAGAGCCATGCATTTACTGTACGTGTCTGCATCCCAAGCATCCATATAAGGCCAGAGTACACGCTGACACACACACTCACACACACACTAATACATACGCACACAACAAATCTGTTACTTTTAAAGAGTTTTTAGTAATTTCGTTTTGCTTGTTAATGAAGGCAATTTACAGCATTATAACTTGGTCTACATTTTATTATAAACTGACGGGGTAATTTCTAAAAGGAATTATCAGCATGTATTATTTTGTGTTATTCTGCTGAGCCTTGATTATAAATCAATAAATTACATTATTTGGCTAACAAACATTATTCTACCACTAGAATATAATAAGCAATATACTGTATAAATACTTTTTTACACACTGTTGGGTGCTTGATAATACATTTTTGTTCTACTTTGATTACCAAGACGTCATTCAATGCAACAACACAATCAAAATACACAAGGACACACACAGGCACACATTCTATTCATTTCTATTATTATTTATACTATTAATTTCAGGGCAAAACAAATGTGTGGTATATTGTAATAATGTGATTCATATCAAAAGTTATATATATATATATATTTTGATTTATTGTACATACAGTATAACAACAGGTTTGTTATCTGAGTCATTTAGGTTCAGTCTTTTTTTGATCTCAATAATTTTTATGATATGCAATTTTGTTTCCACAGCTCGTGTTTTTTTTTCTTCTTTTGTTCACTTTTAATAATGGTACATATTTTCATTCATTATCTATTATCTAAGTTTAACATAAAAGACATGGCTAAATGTCTATCTAAAAATAAATATTGAAACATATTCAGTATTGAAACCAATACACTTTGGAAATCCTATGTGAATAAAGCTTATAATTCATGTGCTTTCTTTGGTCATATTTGAAGACAATAATACTCTTACAGTTTTGTACATGTGACCGGTTTGGATTGGGGATTGCCTGATATGTGTTGCATCAATGAGTTTGGATGAATGAAATAAGGTGAAATTGAACAGTAAAGAAGTACTTCACCCAAAATCAAAATTAGGATGCGTTCACACTGATCTGCTTCAGAGCCATAATCCACTTTAGAGTGCGACATTTTCAGCGAGGCACCAATGTGTGATGTGATGTCAGCTTGCGTATCAAGCTGACAGGTTAAAACCACAAACATCTGAAAACTAAGTAGAGGATTAGTGTGTCTGAGGAGGGGCTTTCAAGGTATAAATAACATGAGCTCAACCTTAAGGTGTTATGACAATCCTTTCAGTTTAAATTTCCAGGCAGTTTTTTCTTTTTTACAAATTTTATTATTTATTGTAATACAAACCTAACATAACTAGTATTTCTTGTCCTTATGCTAACCAGGCCGAAACAGAGAAAAGACAAGCAAAGGGGATTTGTTTGTAGGAACCAGCTAATTACAGCTCATGTGTCTGAGGAGTTGCTATAACTATAGCTATATTTCACAATCCCATTCATTTTAAAAACTGCTTTTTTGTACTTTGTGAAAGAATATGATTAGGCTTAAGAATATAATCGCAAAGAATGCTCACTAAGAAATAATGACTTTAACAAAATTAGATCTATCTGTACATTTATTGTATGGAAACTGCCGTAATGTACAGCTGTGGAAACAGAAAGTTAGAGGCATCGCTACCTAGACACTGACAATGATTAACCTGATAGTTGTGCATAAAAACTAGATCCTCAGAATGGTTTGATGCATTTTTTAAAATGTTTCAGCAAAGCTGACATGTTTTTTGCAGAAAAAAAACAATGGTATATATAGCCAGTAAGTCATTAAGGTCCAGTTATGGGAAGAAAATGAATAAAACAATATAACAAAGTCTACCTTACCTCACCTGCCAATACATACATTCTCTATTTTTTTATTTCAAATGCTTCCAGGTCAAATTAATTATTGCAGATAAGTTGAATTTTACCAGCACCTGTTCTACCAAAATTAAAATATAACAGCAAATTGTTTCAAATAGAGCTGTGTAGCTAAAAGCTAACAGAATCCATAACAAGTCTGACCAGTAAATAAATGTATTAATGGGTGAAATACCTCTTTACTGTGTAAATAATTGGAATTATGTGCTAAAATGTGAGTAAGCATGTGTGTGTGTGTGTTTCTGGGATGGTACAGGGCCGGGATGATGAGATGTGGCGTCAGAATGAGGTGAGATGGGAGGGATGAGTCAGAGTTAGAATGAGTTAGATGAATCTGGGTTAGCCTTTTCCCTTCACTCCTATTTAAACACAAACATACAAACACACACACACACACACACACAGGTGTCAAAAGCACAGGATGTAGTGAAGCACAAATAAACTCCACAGAGATTGTCATGGCACAAGAAAAACAAACAGACCAAAAAACAAAGACGACACACTGCACAGCACGCTACTTACTTCACCACTGTACACGCACTCACGTACGTACACACGATACTGCACTCGTATTAACACAGAGATGAGGACACACACTTTTGGAAATAATCACACACACCCAAAAGCAATACACAACACACACCTTACAGCAATATCTTAACTGGTAGATAACGTTCAGACAATGTTAACAGTGAGTCTGTCATCAGACATGGGCAAAACAGAGTTTCTGAGAAATTAAATATCTGGATGTAGATTGATTTTAAAAGGGTAAGGAGGCAAAAAATCCCATAATAAACTTTCATCAGATTGCGATTCCAGTGGTCTGGGAGATAACTAGACTTCTGCATCTTGGCTCTGTTTTCAGGCTTTAAAAAATCTAGCTTGTGACGGGAGACTTTGGCCAATCACAGGTCATTTAAGAGAGAGAGAGCGTTCCTATTGGCTGTTCTACAAATGCAGATGCACGTTCAAGTCCCTTCAGTGAAAAAAGGGACGTGTTCTTTCAGGAAAAGTTGCTATTCCAGCATTGGCATCAACCTAAATCAGGGAGATGGACTTATCAAAGAGAGAATCTTACAATATCGGCGAAGCGTTTCAGAAATGGAGAGAAAATGTTGCTCTCCATCTCTGAAATGCTGCGCCGATATTGTAACTCGCTAGAGCCTCAGACGAGAGAAAAAAAGTGTTCAAACTAGACCTTGCCAAAGCCCCATTTATCAAACGAATAATTAGATATAATAAGAATAATTTACAGTTAGTCATTTTGCCCATGAATGGAAGACGATCATGTCACAGCAACATTGTCCAGTGAACATTATGAACTACGCGGCTGACCATGTGTTACAGCGTAGCGTTAAACAACACACCATTTATTTTACAGGTAAAGAAAAAAAAAAACAAAAAAACATTTGTTTGTTAATATAGCATTAAAAACAAGACTGCATTACACCCATTTAACAGAGAAAACATGTTACACTGTGAAGAAAACTTCATACATTGAAAGCATGCCATGCACATAAAGATGTCAGAATCAAAAACAGCAAACCGCAAACTTTATTTTGTTAAGGAAAAAGTCCCAGTCACTGCACAGACAAAAATCATCTTGAGTAGACCTGGGTAAAAAAAAATGTATTTTAAGATATTCTTTACGTATCTGGAAGTATTAAATGGAGCCTGCTTTATCTTGCAAGGCATTTCAAACACTTGTTGTATAAAAACAATATCATTTACTTATAATTAATAACAATATATGCTATTCATACACATAAAATCCTTGCAAACTGAACTAAACTAAAAGTGATTTTCTTGATATACTAATAAATTAAGCTAAAATTAACCAAAGCCCAGGTCTGAAACACACTCACTCACACACACACACACACACACACACACACACACACACACACACACACTCACACACATACACAAACAGATACTGAAACAGCAACGCATGCAGCATGCACATGCACAAACTGTAGTACACACACAGAGCTGGATTGAGAGAAGGAGGAGGAGGAGAGGGTCCCCGCTCGACTGAACGAGGGAGGAGGAGCGCGGGAAAATAAGATGACAAGAGAAGGAGGAGGCCCAGAGGTCAACATGAGGTCGTATGAGGTCAGAGGTCGGACAGGAAGAGCTGTGAGGAAGAAGAGCAGGAGAAGGGGAGGAGGAGGAGGAGGAGGAGGAGGAGGAGCAAGGCGGCTGTGCAGCAGATAATGACATGTCGTAGGTTCAGAGACAGACTGAAAGTATAGGACGAGAGAGACTGTCCTGAGCAACAGACACAATTTGGAGACCGCTAGAACATTGCAGTTACGTTAAATTCTGTCTCGTTCTCAGGGAAAGAAAGAGAAAGAGGGAGGGATAGAAACAAGGTATGAAGGCCCAGAGCACACTATCATCTGTGTACTAGCGCCACTTTTGACTAGTGTATCCATCCCAGACACAAATGTATGCACACACACACACACACACACACAGACGCATGTATGTGTGCACACATTCACACAGACACACATGTACTCTATAAACACATCTCAAACATCCTTACTTGGAAATCAGAAATTACCCATGTGTTAAGTGTCGGCTTGAATAAATGTCTCTTCTAAAAATCCTACCAGTGATAGCAAAAAAGGAGTTATCCTCGTTTCTCACATTGAGTATAAGAAGAATAAGAAGCGTCATGTTCCGGGCTTTAAGTATGAGGTGTGAAAAAGTGTAACTGAAAATAAATGACTTGTGCCCCACAGTGAGGAGGAATGAGGCGGTGTTAGTGCATGCTGCAAAAAAGGCCGGGTGTATGGTGGGAGAATGACACCATTCCTCAGACCTCAAAAACATCATCTGAGATTCATTATCAATCATCATCACCATCATCATCATCATCATGTACATGTCATGAGCAGCAAACCACCATGCAGCCCGAGTCCCCTTCAACTTACCCCTTCTGAAAAACGGGGGTCTAATAACTCTCGGCTTGTGCACTAGGCGCGCTGGCCTTTTCTCCGTGACCTCTTGTGGAGCAACAGAAACAAGGTGAATCGGCTTGTTACCCAGACTCAAGGGAAGCAGGGAGATTTTCAGAGGTGGAAAGTAAATGAGAACAACAGCTCACCTTATTGAGCTGAAGAATTTTGTCTCCGATTTTTTTAGTAGTGCTGCTGACTATACTCAGCTGTTGCGACCAATACGCTTGTTTACAAAAAATAGTTTATTAAAGGTCCCATATCGTGCTCATTTTCAGGTTCATACTTGTATTTTGTGTTTCTACTAGAACATGTTTACATGCTTTAATGTTCAAAAAAACCTTTATTTTCCTCATACTGTCGACCTGAATATACCTGTATTTACCCTCTGTCTGAAACGCTCCGTTTTAGCGCATTTTGACGGAATTGCAACAGAATTGTATTAACATTGCCAGTCAACAGCTTGGGTTCGTGTGTACTTTCTGTCAGCTGATGACATTCACATACACTGCAACTAAACTGTGACACATTTAGAATGTTTTACGTTTAAAAAACGGCTTGTTTCAAACGCAGAGTTTCTGAATTCGGGCTGTGTGAATTTCCCTGTGGATTGAGTGTTTCGATACTTTCACAGTATTTATATAGGACTTAAGCCTGCTTTATAATAATAAAACATGAAAATCTCACTTTTTTTATAATATGGGACCTTTAAGTAAATAAATCCTGGAGGCATTATCGTGAAATAAGGGTGGAATCCCAGTGATTTTTTTAATCAACACGGTGAAGTTATTTTTTTTTTATCAGAGAATATTCTTGTTATATTCAGTATGTTTTGAAATTCTCTTTGAGCCATTGAATTCCTAATCCTTTATATATATCTGCAAATATTACCACGTACACCAAATACTGTACATGGCAATTGATGTAATTAACTTTCCTTCCAAATTCTGCTTAAGTTTCTTTTAAACTTTCCATTTCTGATCGTTACAGATCGTCATGGGACAATCAAACAAGCTTAACATCAGTCTCTTCCATATTTATTTCATCTTATAATCACCCTAAAAACTTCATTAATGTCTTACATCTTGAATGGGGAATACTTTCTATTATTAAAACAAATGGATCCATAACTTGCTATTGGAAAAAAAAAATGAAATGATCTAACCTTGATGATAGATTAGCTTTAAGGTAACAAGGTGTTAATACAAGATTAAATCACTTATTTAAGCACATTTTGCAGTCTAAATGTAGTGGGGGCAATTCACTGTTCATTGATAAGGACACTGATTTGAATACTGCATGTCTTGTGGTGATGTTTGATGTGTTTGTGGGTCTTACCATTGAGGACGCTGGGGGACAGCAGGGTGGAGTCGCGGTCGCCGAGTCGGCAGGCGCCTTCGTCTAAAGAACCGGGCGCCGGCTGTGGAGCCTGACCCTCCAGGGATGTTACAATGTCCGCACGATCGATGTTTCTCAGAGCGGTGTACAGGCTCTCCACTGAGAGGGGGAACACAATGGACGGGGGTGGGAGACAGATAACAAAGTATGGAAGTATGTGCACGAGGACAGGGAAGGTCAAGAAAGGTCGGAAGTCAGAGAGCGTTAGTCTTGTAGACAGCCAGAGTCAAAAAATATAGTTAATCTGACAATTAAATAGTCAAAACTTACAGCAGTTTGTATGTACTAATACATTCTAAGTAGCATTAACAACATTAGCTATTAGTAGCTGATTTCGAAGAGATAAACAGTAGTGTCGGACTCACTCTTGGCCCTTTTGCCCTCTCTGCTGGCCCACAGGTTGAGCAGGGCGGAGCTTTGGTCCAGCAGGGAGTTGGGATTCTCCACCCGGATCCTGTTAATGTCGTCCACACCGAACAGGAGCTCACGTGCCAACTCTGACAAACGGACAGTCGAGTAAATAAAGGGATGCATTAAAAAAAAAAAAACAGTACATACAGTAGCTACATTAGAAGCTTGTTTGATCTTTTACACGACTAACCTGCCCAGCTCAGACCCAGCTGTTCAGATATGATGTTGATCTTGAGCTCGGTCCTCTCCATGGCATTCACTGTGGCTAAAATGAAAAAAGAAAACAAACAGCCACATTAGACACTATATCTGTCATGCCAGTGTCAAGAAGACAAATAAGTGACTGAACTTTGGAGACTGTACCCCTGACTCTAATTAAGATAAATAAATAGAGTATGTCAAAAGGCCTTTACACACCGGTGGCGTGATGAATAAACAACACGAAAATGCGAAATACACGCCTGTGAATATTATATGTCTAGGGCTTTTATTGTGAAAGATGTTTTTATTCAGCAAGATAATCTTCACAAATGAATCATCATTTTTATGATTTTTGAAGTGTGAATGCAATCACCAGAAGTCAAAAGCTAACGTTAGGTTGTAAACGAACTACACAACGGTCGCATGAGCGCGAATATACACAACGAGGCTGTAAAGGCGAACAAGTTGACGTGTTGGTGTTTAGTAGTCTCATTTATCCACTTGAAAGTGGACACATAAAGGCTTCAAAATTCACAAGTGGGGTATTTATTGATGTATTTTATGTCATAGAACAAAATGTTAAAATCTCTTCTGCTTGTGTTAACCACAGAGCTTAATTCAGACATCTAACTAAAAACCCATTCGAAAAACCCACTAATTTCCAGACGAGGGAACCGATAATGCTAAAATGCTAAACCATTTCCGGGTTTGCGGACTCATTCCTCCAGCACTCTCTTTAAGCACCAGGCAACTCGATCCACACAACGTGATTGGTTGATGCCTTTATTCGCTTGGCGAAATCTCAGACAATCGACCTTGATCCGAAAAAAAAGTTGCTTTTTCGCAGCGTGGTATTCGCATTCTGTGTGAAAGTACTCAACAACGGTTTGAAAAAATAAATTGACGTGCAAATGAATTGCTCGAAAAAAACGCTACCGATGTGTTAAGACCTTTATTCACAATTTATTTGGACAGTCCAGCTGATATTCAAGTGACAACAATTTGGGACTTAGTGGATAGATTGTATCAACTTTGGACCATTCAAATGTGTGTTATTGACAAATATTAAAATAGTCTCATGCAGTTGCTAGTATTTTTTTTTATTATTTTCCCTTTTTGTTTCAATAAATCTTCTTTGAGTTGCTATTAAAATTGTTAATAGCAATACTTACCTTGTCAAAAGCATTGCTCTGTTGAAGGAAATAAGCAATACCCACAACATTGTTTTTTGTCCAAATAATCTCCAGGGTTAAAACACCATTATGGACAGGGGGAGGTTAGAATTTGGGGTTCATTCAGGTGCTATAGTCCCACCAATCAAAGTAGCATTCAGTAACCATTACAGTAGGGACTGAGGTGCAATGTAGCAGCGCTGTGTGATAGACAGAAAAGGCCTTTTCCTCTTCAACCCACCACCCGCCATCAGCAACGTTTAAACCAACCAGAGCGGCCACCTTGCCTCTGTTCATTTACCACAGGCCAATCAATATAAGGGCTCCTCTGTCTAGCTCCACTGCGAGGTCCTGCCCATTCCCGGTGCTAAGCTACGTTGCTAATGCTAGCAGTATCTGCTGCCATGCCGTTGGAAATCGCAGTGGAGACACTAGCGCCATGCAAACCAATCACAGAAGTCATTCATCTGTTGTCATAGCTACCAGGACACTCAACACTCAGAAAAAGGCTAATTTTGCCGTGTGCCATGGTGCCATTTTGGGCCATGTTGCGGGACGGCTGCTCATCTTTTGGTCGCGCATTCAATACGGTTTCGTCTAACGGCACTGCAAAGAACTCTGGGGCATACTTTGTGCCATGCGTGCACGCGAGACAGATAGGGGGGAAATAGAGAGGGCAGAGTGGGAAGCAAAGGGTTGTGGGTAAAGGGGCGGTGCAACATTCAGTGCCCGTCTCCACTGTGAATAAATCAGGAGAGGGCTGAAGGTCAGGCAGAGAAGGACTCACCCAGACCAGGCTCGTTCAGTGCACTGTAGCGTTCCCTCAGGGCGAGGGGGGTTAAGGTTCGCCTGCGCTCTTCACTCCCAACAACCTAAAATATACATAAAAACAGCAAAATCACATTATGAGCAAATTATAATTATTATTAAGTGTCAAATGTAGCACTTTTTCACCTTTTTAATGTCCACTGTTTGGCCCGCAGGACATTAGCACCATAAAAAACAATAGAAAACTACTGGTACAATGAAAAGCTGCATGAATATGCACATGTAATATATGTATCAATAGATTGGACTTTCATCTTTTTGGTCATTTTCAAAAATGACCAAACAATAATAACAATAATCCAAGTTTAATGCACAGCAGAGTATACAAGTGAAACCTTAGAAATATGGTTTCCCCCCACTTTTAAAGCATCAGTTTCAACAATGTAATAAATCCTTGGAAACTAAATGTCCAAATTCATCAAAAGGGTCAAACAATCTACTTAAATTTTATCACATCACTTTTTTTATTGACGTGACTGGGAGGTAATGTTTCTAAATGTAATCCAAATAATTTGTTGGGTCTCATTCTATCAGCTGTCAGCAGAGTTTTGCAGACATAAAATACACACTGGTCTCTCCGCATCTCCCACCACAATCACTGTGACCCCAAGAGCGAGAATGTCTGTCGTCATATTTTACGACGTTATCACCCTAAAGAAATGGGGGGAAAATAGGATTCTGTGTTATTGTGGTCATATAAATGTAATTTATGGTGCTGTTAGATTGCTGCTAGACCGCCCCCCTTATAAACAGTTTTTGACTGCAGTGTAAAAGTTGTTTTTGAAAGGCTTAACGGCAACAAATATGGATTGAAGCAGGATATTTCGTCAGATAAAAAACATGATGGGAATTCTGGAAATTATTACATCCATCTTTTTTCAAAACATTTTTTACTTTTGAGCTGAGGCAATTACAGAGACGGACTGAGCGCTGCGTTGCTCGCTATGTGTGTTTGTTTGAGAGAGAAGGTAGAAGGTAATGTTTCTGTACGTTTTTAATAATAATAATTTGAATTTTGGTCGTCTACGAAGTGTCATCTGTTTTTCTCTTTGCCCATGTCAAATATCTGTCCGTTCTGTAAACCCTACAGACTACCTGTCTGAATGAACACCATTGCTATAGTCGTGGAAAAGACTCCGACGTCATCATCACATTTTCTACCCGGTTACACACGCGCCTCACCTGTCACACCTCTCGCACCACACACTTTGAGAACCACTGATTTAGGTGAACCACCCCAATAAGGTGGGGAGGTGTTAAATGGGTAAAGAAGTGCTGCATACTGTCTTACTATTCTTCAAGCAGAATTTGAATACAGAATTCATTCAACATACCGGTATACAGTATGTTGAATGACTGAAATTGACATCAACCATCACTTTTTTGTAGTGTATATATGCAGTACTGGCATTCATTTTGCAAAAAAAAAATCGCTTTCAGTTTATTTAAAATCAAAGATACATATTATACACAGTTTCAACCAATGACAAATATTCAGCATTTCAAATATTGGACAAGCCAATAGTTCGTCCATTAGTAATAAGTATAGTCTAACTGTTCTCTAGCCACTCAGCTGACGAAATCCCACCTCTTAATAAGTCAGACATAATAGCTACTGTAGCTATTGTGTTATACCTTAAAGAAAACCTTCAGAAAAACTGACTTCTTAATTGGAGAATGCCACGAAGCGACCTCTGTCTCATCAAGCAGAGGAACGTCTATAAGGAAATTCAAGAGCAAAAGTTTGTGTATGTGTGTTTGCGAGGAGGTGGTTAAGTTCTTACCTTGACACAAGGTGGCATGGTTATGTTTAGGTTACACAGGACGTGCTGCACGTCCTCGTACTTGGTGCACTTCCGCAGAAAGGACAAAAACCCAGCGGCATCCTTGTTACTATCTCTGACCTAACATAGAGAAGTGACGGACAGAGTGGAGAAGAGAAAGAAAGAGAGAAAGAGGAAGGAGGAGAATATGGAGAGAGATAACCAGAGAGAGGAATGGAAGAGAGAAGGGCGGACAAAAATTTTAAGCGAAGAGAGATGGAGCAAGGAAGGGAGTGAAAAAAAGACAGGAGTGAGAAAAGAAGAGAATGAAAAAGAGCAAGACAGAAGGAGGAGGAGGAGGAGGAGGAGGAGGAAGGAGGAAAAACAGATCAAAACGGGTATTAGAGCCCTCCACAATGTCTCGAGCATGTGGCGCAGTAACATGGGACGAGAAGCAGGGGGAAACAGGGATGGAAGCAGTCCACAGGCAGGCGAGAGGGAGAGATTTACCTGCACATTTTACCTGGACGTCTGTCAGACCAGACAGTTACAGAGTGACCGTGAGAGAGAGAAAGAGAGACAGTGAGACAGACACGTACAGACAGGCAAGGCCGCAAAGATAGGAAGGCAGGCAAAGAAAGTGAGGGAGTCACACAGGACATGCAAACAATTACCCAAGAGAGTCGACAGGTAAGACAGGTAAGTTGTTTGTCGCTTGGCTACACCATTAATGAAACGATATTTATCAAAGTAGTCATCTATAGCTGATACTGAGCAGTAGTGTGTGTCACTCTGACGGACAGAAACACACTGATAGACAAATAGATGGATTATTTATCAAATCAAATTAACAAACAAATGAAAAGACGTGAAAAACATGCACAGTATGAAACAGACAAGTTATCTGTGCAAGAGAAGGGGTTTAAAGAGCATCAATAAAATGCAGAGGGTTAAAAAGTGACAATTAGGATCAGAAAGAAGGACTACATTTACAGTGATGCATCTGCAACCAAAGGGACACACTTAAAAAACAGTGTACCATTACATATTAGGGAGGTGTTTATTATTGTATTACACATTCAATTCAAATAGAAAAAAAACCCACAAAAAAAATCAGGGATGCATTTGTTTAAAGGGACTGTTTGTAACTTCTTACACGTATAAATCAATTCGGGTCGGTGTCCCATACTCGCTCGCATATATGCGCTCGCGTGTGGCTATGCCGTTCAGACGAGACTCCAACACAAACTACACGGAAGCACCAAAACAGTAAAAGTTGTATCTAGTGAAGCCAGTCTTGCAAAACAGTGTTGGCCGCGGTCGGAGGACGCGGTGGAGACCGTAGCTTTGGTCTCCGGGGCTGGAGTCTCTGCTCCTCTGCCTGCCTGCTTGCCTTCACTCACACACCGCGCTCGTTCTCACTCAGCTCGCTCCACCTCACGTGCATGCGCGCACACTCCACACTGCAGAAGAGTTAGTTTAGCTCTGAGAATATCTAGTGAATGTACAGTGGACCTTTGTGCAGAAATAAATGCTGCCGCTCCTCCAGACAAACAGAGGTTTCCCGTGTCTTGTGAAGTGACGGGGCTCCGCAGCGAGAAACGTTATCGTCTCCTCCGGCCGCGGTCGGGAGGCTGAAGCAGGAAAAGCCAACACTGGGATCAGCAGTGATTCACGGAGAGACCTCCGTGTGGTCAGCTAACATTACTGCCAAGCAGGTAAAATATAGAGTGATATTGTGGTTTTAGCTGACGTGTGTCGCCTCACTGTTTTGAGCAATGCTCGTTCACGTCTATGTAGAGCGAGCACAAGCGCGAGCCCGAGCAACAGGACGCTGACTTTCGTTGACTTAACGGCCACAGGTGTCGCTGTTAACAAGCATTTCTGATTCTTACAAACAGTCCCTTTAAAAGGTCTTATTGATAACATTTTTATGTAGACAAATATAAAATAATAATAATAATAATAATAATACATCCACAGAGCCTTTACAAAGGTGACGAATAAAAAGTTGGGCTTTTCCTGAAAAAAAAGAGATTATGATTGTGAATTAATCATTTTATAAATGTTGGCGGGTCCAAAATGAATTTTTTCCAATATTCCAATAGTAAAACGACGTTGGTATCACATGGTATCTCTGTGTCGTCACTTAGTGTGGAAAAAACAGGATAAATGGCTGAGATTGACGGTAAAAGCCTGGCAACGACTTGTTGTGAAGTGAATGCAATGGAACGGAGGAAGGAGTCATCTAATGGCAGAATGTTATCAATAGCACCTTTAACTTGTCATTTGTTTAGGAAGAATGATTTGACAAACACGATTTGACACCCACGAAGAAGAATGAACTGACTGACAGACATACACAGACCAAGAAATGTGCTCATCAATATGTTAAAAACCATCAATAATAACAATTTTTATTGAAATACCTTCATGCTATATGGATGTATGGTGAAATTTGTGTTTTCTTAACTTTAGGATTGTTAGGATGTTATTCTGTCAATTTTTTTTTTTTACTTTCATGGCGTGGTGTTGCTAAATAAGTGCAGAGAGTGCACAGCGCTGTACTGTACATGCTAATGGTGAGACAAACTGATAGAAACGACGGTGAAAAGCACACAAAAACCACCGTACGAACAGGTTGTTTGGATGATCAGCAGGTGGGGGCTCAGGAGGAAAACTGACTAACACGGCGAGAGGATCCTTGACACACTGAAACCAACAGCTGAACAAACAAAACCACAGTACTGTACAGTATGAATACGTAGCGAGTGACAGAAAAGCAGGCATGTGAACAGTCAGATAGAGACAGACCTTGACAGAGACGGGCAGCCGGTTATCTCGGAAGGCCTGGAAGCTGAAGCTGCGAGGCTGCTGGGTGGCCTTCCTGATCGGCACCAGGTTCCCAGAGCACTCCAGGTGCAGCGGCATGCCCTCCATCAGCTGGGGAAAAGTTTCACAAAATGTTAAGGGTGACAAGATTAGAGCCGAGACGATTAGTCGAAACATCAGTGTACTGTTTAGCCATAAAATGAGAAAGTTTGTGACCCGGCAGCCATGTTGAGATCAGTTGAGGAAATAACAAGCACCGCCCACCAGCCGGAGCACAGCCAATAGGAACGCTCTCTCTGAAATGACCTGTGATTGGCCAAAATCTCCCGTCATGGGCTAGATTGTTTAAAGCCTCAAAACAGAGCCATGAGGAGGTGCAGAAGTCTAGTTTTCTCTCAGAACACTTGAATTACAATATGCTCAAAGGTTATTATAGAATTTTTGCACAATGTTGCCAAAAACATTCTGCCTACTGCAGGTTTAATTGAAAAATAAGATCGGCAGATTAATCAATACTGAAAATAATCGGTAGTGGCAGCGCAAGACAAGATAAATCATATCAGCAATGAAGCCTGAGAAAGATTGGAGTTGATTTTTGGGCCAGCAATGGTGTTAGGCGTCTTTCTTTTCGTCTTGAAAATGAAAAAAAAATGTTTCTTTTCTTGCATCTTCTAACCTAAGTATTACTTTTGAGTAGCTACAATTCAATTTATATCATATTAATTATTCTTTAGAACCAATAGCCAATTAAAGTGAATAGCTAAAAAATATTTGTCACATGTTATATATACACTGTCTAGGATAGCTCCTACTGCTTTCCGCAACACCTTTCCCGTTTTGTGAGCTTGGCAACATTTTCCGTTGCCACTGTGCTGCTGACCTCGATGTCTCGACTTCGGGCCACTTCGGTGAAGTTTTCGTGCAGCTCCAGCGTTTTGTCCATCTTGTCATCTGTCATGCAGTAACAACGCAAGCGTCCCTCCCGCGCTTCGTTCATCTTAGCGAAAATAACAAACTTGGCCATGTACGGGACGGACATCAGCTCCCGGTACAGCAAATTGGCAAAGGTCACTGCCTCTGCCGTGCGTGGGCAGTCTGCCAGCCAGAATCTGGATAAAGGAAAAGGAGAAGATGAATAAGAAGTGTGCGAGAGAGCAGGGAAAGAAAGCTCGCCTTGATCACTGCTGAAGGTGCTCACCTTGCAGAAACATTGGTGGTAAAGTTGGCACAGCTGTGGGCGTACATTAGCTTGGTGGTTCCAGTGATGTCCTCCCACTGAGCTGGCGCTGTGCCACCTAAGACACACCAATCACACTGTGTCATTCATGCCCTGATAACCACGGTAACAGATGCCAACATAAAACCCTCTTGCAGCATATTTTATGCTTTAGGTACATCAAAACCAATACAGAAAGTCATTGGATCCTACCAATGACACTGCAGAGGAGGCGCAAGCTGGTGGTGTCACCCTCCCCAGCATCCCGAGGACTCTCCCGCCAGGACGGTGGCAGAGGGATGCGCAACCCGATTGGCCGGTGGAATTTGCGTCGGCGGGGCTCGATGGTAACCACTGGGCTGAAGGTCGCCTGGTTACCAAGCTGCCGAGTCAGCAGTTCATCAGGGATTGGCTGCGCCTGAGGTGGGAGCGGTGGTGGAGGGGGAAAGCTTATTAAAAAGGAGGATGCTAAAAAAAAAAAAAAAAAGAAAAAAAAAGACAGTTTAAAGGATATGGAGTTGAAGAAGGCTGGGGTGCATAAAATATGTGAAAGATAAGCTCAAGCACAAACACAATATAAAAGATCCAAATGGATAGTAGGGAATAGGGGTACAAAAAGAAAATAATGTGCAATAGACTGAAACATCAAACTCACAGCCATACTCACACATGCAACCAATTCATATTTCACACCTGACCCAACTCAGATCAGTGCATCAGCTCGGTCAGTGTGGCTCACAACTTAAATCAGGCAACTGAAGAGTGATGAATGGCTGGATAAAAGGAAAACATAAACAGAGCAGCATAAGGCAAAGCAAAAACTCAGTCCCATGCAGTTTTCTTTAAATAACATCAGTGCTGTGACAAATCTGACAGACAATGTATAAACAATGTATGCTGAAGTGACCAAAAAAACGGAAATGTAGAACCCCATAATCCGTCATAATCTCTCTGTCATGATAAAACAAAACCAAGCGGAGGTTCCGGGTGAAAAGAGACAGTCAGCATGAGTGTTCGCCAAGTTCCCATATGTGTGTCTGTGGAGGTCTGGATGAGTGACAGTCAGCCACACGTTTGCCAAAAGCTCCTGTTTGGCAGGACGGACACCACGTGTTGTAAATGCTAATTTAGAAATGGTGCAGTATGGCATGACAGGTTGAGACACTCCACAGGTCTAGTTCTTGGCACCAATATGCATGGTGATGTATTGAATTGTAAAACTTTGTTATTTTGTATTTTGAAGGCCCTGAAAACCTTATTTTCCTCAATCAGTGTTTCCCAGTCAATGTTATCTAAAACAGTGGTTCCCAACCTGGGGTCGGCGCCAAAGATCACAGAGGGTGCGCCAGAATTTGTCTGCTCTGAGATTGTCAAAACTGGATTTGCACATGTTTGAACCTGGTATTTGTGCACAGTTGCAGATAACGGTCAGGCTACACTAATATTATTAGTATTACTTTGGTATACTATTTGTATTTGTATATTTAGCATACTATTCGTAGAATTAGATCCCAGTGGTGGCTGCGTATAGGATTGTTTCCGACTCGAGTGATCCAAACATGTCCAATAACTCCAGAGCTTTGTAAAAGTCCAAAAGTCCAAATATATTGAAAAACAATGTAGAGATGAAAATGTAATAATTTCTAAAATTCACAACGTATTTTAATCTAATGAAATATTCTGCTTCAATCCATATTTGTTGGCGTTTAGCCTGTCAAAATCAACCTTAAAAAATCGATTTGCGCTCCCACTCGTTGCACACAAAGGGAGGCATGCACCGGTATCAGCAGCAATCCAACGGCACCATGAATTACATTTATTTAACCACAATAACGAAAAAATAAATTTCGGCTCTAACATTATTATTTAAGTCATTACAAAAAAAAAGGATGATATTTTGTATCTGCATTCGCTTGGCAAATCCGTCAAGATGTAATCACGTCATTCGAATTGAGGATTTTGTTCGAGGATTTGTAATTATTTTTAGGGTGAATGAGAAAATATAGGGGGAGGGGCTTAACTTTTCTTAGATACAAGTAGGAGGGGCTTCAAGGAAAATAGGTTGGGAACTACTGATCTAGAACAGTTTTGGCTATTTCAAGAGAAATTTCTGCAACATTTAGCAACCTTTGTATCAAAACCGTTGAGCCGCTGTTTGTTTATGTTGCCAGCACTGTCAGTAAAAAAGAGCTTGTCAGCTTCGATTGTTGCTGTAGTCATGGATATTTAATGTCACAGAGAAATTATTAAAGGGGCTTTAAACCTATGAAATAAACTGTATCTAACAGGTTAATGTTTCTCATAGAAAAGGACCATACCAGTGTTATTTAATATTTTATCCATGCATATTTTACATTACTGCTGACCAGATTCTAAGGCATGTCGTTTTCTTCATATCTCGGGGTGGCTGTTGGTTTTTTGGTTCAGTATCAGCAAAATATGATGTGGTATTCACTGTGAAGAATTAACTAAAGCAAATGCATACTGTGATTAAATAAACAGAAAACGATTACTATAAGAAATGTAAAGTAGGAAAATTACATTTCAAAAATTTTAACATGTAAGCGATTTGCAGTAAATGGGGGAAAAAACCTGCAACAAATGC
This sequence comes from Sebastiscus albofasciatus, assembly GCA_916701655.1. Lineage (NCBI taxonomy): Eukaryota > Metazoa > Chordata > Actinopteri > Perciformes > Sebastidae > Sebastiscus > Sebastiscus albofasciatus. Next base: position 123,116 of record CAKAOI010048641.1, read on the forward strand.
AAATATGGAATCAAAAATGGATTCGCCGCTTGTCATAGATGCAACAACTCACACGACAATTCAGAAACTTCCTTCAAACATCGAGATTCATAAGAGAATAAAGCATCTGTCTGCAGTCAGCAGTACAGCGTACGCATTCCCTCTCAATGACTGATAGCACAACACTCACAAATTTAGGCTTGTCGTTTGTCAAACAGACAGAACATCAACTTCAGGATATTAAATCTGTCAAATTGCAACTCCAAGAGACTCAATGCATCACGAACTGAAATACGGCTGGCACAAACCAGCGATTCGCAGACTGAGAGTCAGCTGTTTTATAATTCAAACATCTGTCCTCGGTAATTTCTAAAAAGAACCAGATTGTCTCTGTTGTACAAGCAGAATAACAAATTATGAAAGGTGTGTAGGGTCTGTGATGTCATGTCTGCAATTCCCTCTCCTCTTCATCATTCCTGCTCACACATAACGCTCTCCGTCTACTGTATTTTATCTCCCCTCTTCTTACCTGCAGCCCCAGTCTCACTCTCTTGGTGACGGCCGTCTCGGGGAAGATGGCCTCGACGTGGGGCACCAGCTTACTGGTCAACCGGCCGCCCTCTGGGCCAATCAGATCGCTCTCCTGCTGGATGCGGGAGACCACGGCGAAGTAGAGGGGGAAGTCGGTGGAGATGATCCGACGGATTCTCTTCTTCTCCAGCTCGTCTTGACTTTCCAAGTCTAAAAGAGACACAAAGGGAACAATAAAGAGAGGTTGGTAAATATTAGAATGCAAGTTACACGTGTGGAGGTGAGAAAAATGCCCTTCCCTGTGCCCTTGTTCTGCAAATCCAGGGTCCACACTGACCTTCATCCATGCCATTCAGAATAGTTTCCAGCACTTCGTCACCATAGCGATTGCGATGTTCCTTCCAGACTGAGCCATTTTCGCTGCGGAGGACCACGAGCTCTCTGTCCCCTCGGCCCAGTGAGGCGAAGTGGGGGATTTCTACAATTACTGGCCTGTGAAAGAAAGACAAATTAGGTTTCTTCTATTCAGCACAAGGAGCATCATGAATCCGTTTGAAAAAATAAATTAATTACAAAGTGGGGTTTGTGATATAAAGAAAATAGATTTTGTGATCTCATTGAAAAAAAACAAAAATATCCAATTATGTTTTGTTCCAATACTGTTGCTGGTATACCATGATTTACAGTATTGCCCTGAGATATATAGACTTATTAATCTCCACTAGATGGCATCGTAATCATCAGCAAAACGGAGCACATTATTGTCATTCTTCCAGTTTCTGTTTGAGTTGACAATTGGTATGCTAATTATCTTTAGAACAATTGTATAACTCTTACAATTTAACAAAAAATTAAGGAATTAGGGGTTGCAACTAACAATTATTTTCACTGTTGATGAATCTGTTGATTATTTTCTTGATTAATTTCTATTAGTTGTTTGGTCCATAAAATGTCAGAAAATGATGATTGTCAGTCAGTGTTTCTCAAAGCCCAAAATGACGTCCTCAAAAGTCTTATATTGTCCACAACTCAAAGATTCAGTTTATTGTCATAAAGGAGTAAAGAAACCAGAAAATATTCTCATTTAAGAAGCTGGAATCAGAGAATTTAGACTTTTTTTTCTTAAAAAGAATTACTCAAACCGATTAATCGATCATCAAAATAGTCTACGATGAATTAAATAGTTGAATCAATTAGTTGTTGGAGCTCTAATGCAAACATTTAATTTATTTTCTGTTTTATTTCTTTCATTTCACATGAGTACAAACGTTCTGATTCCCCACCAAAACATAAATATGATTTGCAGTGACTGCCCGGTGCTAGAAACATAAATGCACAAATGGGCTGACACACAAAAAACACTTGAACACCAAATTGTGCTTGACAAAGTGTTTTCTACAATGAAGGTCATAAAGCTGTTCAAATGCAGTAAATAAACCTACTACAAAGTTGACTCACCCAAGGAACTGCATACTGGATGGCCCTAGAGAGATGATACGGCTAGCGAGCCCCTCCCCCTCCACCAGCGGAGGAGGCGTGGTCAGTTTCTGAGGTTTGACCAGGCGGCAGGTGATGCGCGTCGGTGCAGTGCAGGTTCGAGGAGGAATGATGACTCGCAGGCCGTGGTGTCGGCTGCCCCGCATGGAGCCTCCTCGAGCATCCACCATAAAACTCACCAGGAAGCTGAGAGTCAAACAGATGATTAAACAAAAAAGTTAAGATGATCACTTTAATGTTATTAAGATGCATTTAATATTCAATAACACGGCATTGGAATATAAAAATGTAACAATCAATACTGGGCTTTCCTGAGGGGAATTCTTCCACTGAATGAGACAGAGGGATCATTTGTGGTTTATTCAGCAGTGTTTGGAATTGATCTGTCTGTTTCAGAGTGATTCATACAGCACAGACACCGATTCATTATGTGGGTGCCCTTTTCATTTGATTATCTCAATATGGCAGCGGAGGACAGGCCATCTGGAGTGGCCACTAAGTGCAGCAAGAATGACATAAACAGACTTTAAAAAAGAGCCCCGTGGTGTTTGATCTTGCATTAGACGGGCAGCTTCATACACACGCGTGTGTGCGTGTGTGTGTGTGTGTGTGGCAGGGTGACTTTTCTCTCATGAGTTCATCTTGATGTGCCACGCCTGCACATATTCAGCTTTTTAAATGCTGACTCATCATGCTGTGTATAAATTACAACACCGCTATGTCACCAAAGCATGTAATAGACCCGCCTGTCCACCAGAGGATAGCGTGTCTGTGTCACATTTTGCCTCACCAAGGCGTGAATATAACGCGCGTGTATGAAGGTGCAGTACCAGCAGGGGGCAACAAAACCACTCACTTAGGTTTAGGAAAAAAACATCATGGTCGGCCTTAAAATAAGTACGTAAACTAAGTAAAATACATACGGAAACAACGTGAAATAAACACAGAAAACATGTCACAAACGTCGCTAACTTAACTTACGAAATAAAACCACTGGTCTCAAACACCACTCTCCTGGTTGAAAGTCCTGCATTTGTTGGACCCATCCATCTCCCGTCCCGCCCACCATAAGCGGTCTTTCTCACTTTTTATTCCACGTCACTAGCTCTGAGCGTAGCATATTTACGTGGATGCATTTACATTACAGTCAGTACAGACAAGATGGCGTACAAATGACAGGCCAAAAGCAAGAACGGCGTTCTTATTGCACACTTTTGCCTTGCACGTTTATCTTGTAATTCATACATCTTTTCGTGCGACCAGGGCTGTAAATTATGGCTTGGCAGACTTAATAAATGAACATTATGAATTTTTTAATTACATGCGTTCTATGCATTGACAATAAACAAAGTGTAACATGTATCATTTATGTAACATCCCATTTAAGGTATAAATCCTGGGTTCAATTTAATAGAAAATAGCGCTTCATATATTATTAATTTTTGTCATTTGCCGGCACTGTAGGAAGTGGTGTGGTGGGTGGAGAATCTGTGGTTCGGTCTTGGCATTCATTGATGTTTTGATCTCAGGGATGTCACGACATCAGCGATGATCAGTGATCATATAAGATGACGGATGATTTGGCAAAGTGCAGCAGGTGTGGAGTTAGTAAATATGCCTTTAGAAATCTGTGTTTTGTCACTGCTAACATAGCAATTCATATTTAATAAAAACTTTTAAAGGTTGTCTAAATGCCCAAATGAGACCCCTGTTTCTAACATCCTAAACATGTGAGTCTAAATTCAGAGTATTCTTTGACTGAGTTTTACATATTTTCCCCTTTATTCATCTTCACTGCCCTTGCATGCATTCTGTACTTTTAAAAATCATTTGCTTTTAATACTAGTAATCTCATTGAGTCTGCCAAAATCCCTTCTTTATGAGGAGCATACAGCAAAGTGTTTTATTGTCTGACCCAGTGTGAATAGGGCTGGCCACGGGGCTGACGTTGTCTGAAGTCTCCGTAGCCGGGCTGCTCGGGATGAGAGAGTCTTCATCATACTCCTTTGGCAGTGGGATGGGGGTGTGCTGAGGTCAGAGGGGGAGAACAAAAAAAAAAAGACAGGCAGTGAAAAATTGAGAGGCAGTTAAATAACCATGACTGAAACGATTAAGACAGAGAAAAGATAGAGAGAGAAAAGGAAAGAGAGGAGGTGATACAACACAATGAGAGAGTGAACAAATGAGACAATGATAGACAGAAACAGGCAGAGGAAACCAGAAAAAGAGCAGACAGTCTAATAGAAGAGACAGAGAATATCAGAAGCCAAAAGAAGAGATATAAATAAACACCAGAACACTTTTCAATGAATTAATAATCTGTCTTCAATTGGATAAAGAAACAAATGTTTACAAAGTGTAATGCTCCCTCTAAACGTCACAAGCTAAGCCTACCTGATCCAGCAGTACAGTCTCTGGGGACACACAAGGGATCCTGGGAATAGCAGGAGAATACGGCCTGTAGGAGAGGGAGTGAGAATAATGTAAGACAAGAAACAGCTGACTACTATTCTGCGACAAACAAATGAATAATTTCATCTCATCCGCGCCATAATTTAGGACAATACTGTAAGTGATCCATGCCAAGCCATTCAATGACTTGCTCAATCCCATTTTATGACTTCTGTTACCGGTATGTTAGGTATTCTTGAAACTCAGTTTCAACCATAGACTGTATATAAAGATGGACGACATGACAGCTCCCCAAAAGTGAAGCCAAAACATCTTGATCGCCCTCTGGTGGCTGGCTGCAGTATAGGTCATAAATCCCGCCCCCTCCATGTTAGTGGATGGGACATGGGCAAAACTTAAAAAAATCAAAGTACACGTCAAATTTAGTTTTTCCCAAAGATGTTTTTTGTCATTTTAGGACGTTTTTAATCACGCTGATGTATGTTCAAGTGATCATTTTTCTGATACGTTTGGTTTTAATTAGGCATTTGACGCTATAAAAAGGGGGTGGGACGTCATGATTGACAGTTGTGATTGACAGCTGCTCTGAGTGAGACATGTCGTCCATCTATATACAGCCTATGGTTTCAACTGTCACCTGCAGATCCCCCATTTACCAGACAGCACAAATGCGTGACTTACGTGGTACCCATGCCACCCTCAAAGTCTCTGAGGGTTTTCTTCGGGGAGAGGAAGTCATCGTCCTGGTCCTTGAAGTCATCAAGCTTCAAATAACGTGCTCCGTCCATCCCGAGCAGCTCGTCTCCTATGGGCAAAATAAAGAAGTAAGAAAAGGGGAGAAGGAACAAAGAGGGAATAACAGAAACTGTCAAAGAACAGGTTACACATAAAGACTTAAGAGAGAAAAGGACGAGACCGGGGGAATACAGGGCAAAAAATGATGCTGATCTCAACTTCTTCCACTCATAAAGTCGTGAAATGTAAGTTTCTTAAATCAAGTAAAAAATATGCCAATGGAATTCCCCATTTTTACAATTTCTTTTAGTAATAATAATAATAATTATAATAATATAATAATTAATTAATTAAATTCTCAATAGACAAAAGTAGTAATCGTTAACACCACCATCCTCCCCATCCCTCCACCTTCATGAGAACCACAGAAAAAATGGCAATAAAGCAACCTCAAATATTTTAGTCAAAGCAATGGAGGTCAAACCAACAACAACCAGAGCCGATGGAAACCAAAGGAGTGAAAGAAGAGGATTGATAAGACAGTGAATATTAACACAGTTTAAGACACTGCATGGACGGCAAACTGCAAGGCACCTGGTGACAGCTTTTTTTAGTGAGCATGCCCATTAAAGATGAAATCACATGTGGTGATGGTTGTTTCTGTGTGGGAGAAAATAGCTCAATTATTAAGGAGGAATGATATTGAAATAATGATCATAACAATAATAGTAAACGATAAAAGCACTTCACAAAACAGAGTTGGTCACAGACATTTTGACCCTTCGCTAAGCCCCTCCACAGAACGACCGCTGTCCAATCCTACGTTAGCAACCGTAACTAGGCGCAGGAGGCGCGTCAAGCTTTCAGCGGTGTGTTTGGAACCTGCAAGTCTGACAGAAGATACGCTCAAAGTTTAAAGGGGAGTGTCGTATTTTTTCGCTTTTCTCCCGAAGACAAAAATGCAAGAGGAGCGATGTCGGAAGTGTGGCATCACTCGCAGCTGAATCCATCGAGGATCAACAAAAACTAACAAAGACAGTTGAATATTAATTATTATTCATTTGTGAGAACCAGTGTATGAGTCAAGCCCACATGTGTGAGCAATATTCTGGCACACTTTAAATATATGGAAAAGCGGGATAATTTTATTTTACAGTGGAAACCGCTTATAGTGATCACGTCTGTCTGTCCGGGTCAAATTGATAAACGGATGATTAAAATAACCAAATTTGTGTTGTTTTGTATAATTTCTCATGCAGATTACCATCTAATTGACATTTATATATCTATTACAGGAATACAAAGTAATGAAATGGACACCTTTGCTATTTGTTGGCTCGCTGCCAGTTATTCTGCCTTTTCCCTCACTGAGGGTGAGGCGTTGCCATTTTTGGCCGGCTCTGCAGCGTGGCGAGCGTGCATGCAGATGAACGTCACCCCTTAGCCGGGGCTCCTCTGGTGGTGCTTTCCCCGTGCACATTTATATTTCATTCATTGAAAATTACGTTCTTTTTTTCCCGTTGTCATATCAATGTGCAAGCAGCATAGGTATCCAGCCAGAAAGCAGACAGCCCGCGAGGCAAAGTATCATGGGAGTAAAGTAAAAAACAAAAATCAAATCTTTAGTCTAACGTTTTCAAATGTCTTTCCATATGTTATCATGTATGAAAAGACCCAACATTAAGACTGTAAGCGGACTACTTGATTACTAAGCAAATTATATAAACAGCATTTGTATAAGAATGATTCTGCCCCAAGCTTTTTGATCCATATTAGCGGTTGACCACTGTAACCGTGGTCACTATAAGCGGTTTCCACTGTATATTAGATAATGAAAAAGCTGTACGGAGTCGTAATTAAACATTAACTTAGCTTAAAAAAAACCAATACATTAACTTAACCTGCTGTGCAAGAACATTGTTCCTGTATATGTTTGTCCTTCATGTGAGTTTGCAAGATGTGGGGTGTCTGACGCTTTATTCACAATACTCCGCCATCAAATTAGCCTTTATTGTGAATGTGTGATGTGCAAACCTTTCTGTCTACTTCTCTCTGATATTTCAGAATGATTATTCCAGAAATCTGCCATTATTTCCTTTGGAGTATCTCTCACTGATATTGTTGAAATAACGCCATATTGTTATGCTGGGTGGGAAAGCTTGACAGGCCTAGCAACAGTAACCAAGGGGGGAGGGGTTCAGCGAAGGGTCAATTAAACATTCATTAGTAGGCTACAAAATATACAGGTAAACAAACAAAAAAAATGTTAAAGAAGCAATACAATTAAACAAGTACAACAGGAACAACAAGAACAACATGAAGCTTGCGTGTAAAAATGCTCTCAAAATTTGTTGATTTGATTTCACTCTGAATTTCTTTAAAACAGAAACACGACTGCATAAACAGCAACTGTGCGTGCTGAGTGTCACAGCTGGGGCACAGCATGCGTGTAATTTAGCTTATTGATCAATTAAGCTGTAAAAGGCAGGAGCACTCATTTTCATAATGGCTCGATTGGAAGTGAGCTGTTTGTCTTTCAAATGCAGAAACACTGGAGCTCTGTCAATAATGAGTCCACGGACAGATGTGCATTGAACGCTGGTAAAAAGGAAAAAAATGTCGTGACTACATGCTGATGAAAAACTGACACAATTTTTAAATAGAGAGGATAAAGATAGAGCAGATAAAGATAGAGGAGAGCAAACAGGGCTGGAGTTGAGAGCAGAGTCAGAGGAACTGATTAAAAAGACAATTAGTGACACACAGAAGAAAATGAGAATTGCAATGAAGGCACAAGTTCACTAGCCACCGGACCGGACAAGCCAGAGATACAGACACAATCCTACCTAAAGTTAGCTGGGCAACCCCTACAAAACAAATGGAAAAGGGTGTTATAAACAGTCATATCCATATTGAAATTCATGGTGGTACATTGATGTGTCAGTGTACCTCCCATACAGTCTTCTTCTACCAAAATAGCGAATCAGAGCTGAAAATCAATTATCAAAGCTGTACAGTTGATAACATGGCATAATTAAATCGGATAGCCTACCTTCATCCTCCGAAACATCCAAAATCTCATCTACTGTCTCAGGGAAACTCATCCGATGCTTCTCTGTAGTGATCTGTGCAGAGCAGGAGGAGGTTGCAAGAGAGAGAAATGGCAGAGGCAGAGGAGGGAGTGAAATGGAAAGGAGAGAGAGGAGAATAGATGGAGAATGCTGAATTATGTTTGCAAACAGGTGAGGGAGCTGAACCTGATCAAGACAATTATTTGATTGAACGTCTGAGTCATGGTCTGTCAAGGCTACTTCTTTGCGTACACTGGTGTAACCATGTGAACCATGCATGATGTGTTGCTCACCGCGGAGACGGACTCCTCGGTAACCAGTTTGAGCACGTCAATGACAGAGATGTAACCCAGCCGCTTAGCTATACCCAGGGGAGACGTCCCATTCTGCACAGAGAGAGAGATGAGAAACATCACGCTATCTATTTCCATACATTTTTAACAGTGTTTAAAAGCATTTCATTCTTTCTATGTAAAGTATTCTATAAAACAGTACATTTTCACAACATCTGTTTATTTTTCCACATCATAATGTCATAATGTGATAAACCTTTTAATTGTTTAACAATAAATCAAAATGCAAATAAATGTAGCCTATGCATATTGTTTTTTTTAAGAGGAAACATTGTTATGGAAGAAATCCTGAACTGATGTTCACACACAAAGTAATTGCAAACCTACAGAGAGCAAAGAAATGCATATCTAGTTCCTTACTAATGAACGTGGGAGATGTGATATATTGACCATTGTCCACCAGAAAAATGCAAATATAATATATTTATTTTGTGTTAAAACAGTTACCTGCTACAAATTAGCAATATATCACTAGAGTCAGAAAATATATCTCATGTCAACAGGGGAAAATTATATAAATTGCAAAAATACAATACAGTATCATCAGCATATAGGGATGAATATAGGGATAGAATTTCCTTAAGCGATTCATTCTGCTTACAATCACCACAGATGGGTGAGGCATCTTAATTTTAGACTAAAAAAACTAAAGTTAGAATCCTACAGGTGCAGTATATTGACCTGTGTCAAACTCATTTTAGATCATGGGCCACATACTGCCCAATTTCATCTCAAGTGGGCCAGACCAGCAAAACCATGGCGTAATAACTCATAAATAATAATACCTTCAAATGTTTCCCTTTCTTTTAGTGTAAAGAAGTACAAGCACATTCTGGAAAATGTTCGCAATTAATGAACAGTCCATTTACAAAACAGATGTTGAACAGCTTGTTTCGCCGATCTCTTGGCTATGACTAAAAACAGACTGCTGTTTCTTCAAACCTGCCAACAATTAATTTATCTTCCTGGAAAACCTGACACTTTTTGACAAAGACATTTTCCAACGGCAGCTCCTGCATGAACAGTAGCCTACGCTTGGAAGTGTTGTGTCACATAGCCTCTATGTAAGCATCTGGGATCTATAATAGCGTATCCAGCATAGGGCCTGCTATTCTTATTAGAACAATGCAACCTCCAGTGGACAAATAGAAATAGCAGTGCATCTTATTGAAAAATTGGAATTAATGACTTCTCTGCAATTGTCACACTATAGTGGGGCCGGATTGGACCCTCAGGCCGTATGTTTGACACCCCTGCTTTAGAATATGTAGGGTGTGGGACTTTTGGTGAAATCTGTCTGATCACGGTGTTCATACAGTATGAAAGGGGCCCTGTGCACTTTTCCATGATCGTGTTCAATTTCTGCTAGACGGTTAACTTGAATTATGAATTGTGTATCTTATAGGTTTTACTAAATGAATGTCCGTCAAGCCATTTGAATCATGTTATATAACAGGTCTGACAGGAGAGGCCAGAAATTAGGTATCACCTCAGAGGGATGCCTTCAAAGAGTCCTTTCCTTACTTGTTTTCACATTATCTATAGGATGCATGTTTATATTTGCCCAGAGAAATCAGTGTTTAGGTATAGAGGGAATGACCGGTGTTGAAAGGAAGACTATAACAGGATGAGGTATGCCTAAAGGTGTCTCACCGAGGTAATCTCATTGGGTTGGGCTCCGTGTTTCAACAACAGGGTGACAATATCGGTATGGCCCTGCTGAGCTGCCTGGTGCAGAGGGGTGTAGCCCATCTGGAGAAAATGAGAGAGGACGGTCAGAACAAAAAGAAGAAACACAGAGAAAGTATTCCCATCTATTATTTTGGCACATAATGCTAATACTGTACCAATGCTGCAGTTAAACAATAAAGCTTTTAACACATAGCATCAAACAAGTAAAGAAAAACACACAGCTAGTCATTAGGCACACATGCAGTCATATATTATACAAGTGAGACAGAGATCGTTTACCCTAGTCTTGCAATTCGCATGAGCCTGCTGCTGCAGAAGGAACTTCACCATCTTGATGTTGCCATAGTGACAGGCCACATGAAGGGGTGTGTATCCCATCTGAGAGAAGGAGAGAGAGCTGCTGTTCAGTAGCTTCATTAATCCCGTCATTAAGTCGATAGAGAGGCCTTGTGCAAACACTTGTAAACAAACATGAGTATGCAAAATTGTAGACGCATTATTTACTTTTATAAAATACATCTTATGTTGTCTTAAAGATGTTTGAAAGATTTTTATAGACATTTTTAACGCCTTAAACACCGATGAGCAAGATTTAATAGATTATCATTCATTTGTATATTAAAGGAATTTAATTATATCAAATTGCTATCTACTTCTTCATTCCCAGATGGAAAGAGAGCTAGCAACCTCAAACTCTGAGATGAATAATAGATGGAAATTGTCAAAAACAGAGAAGCTCAATGACTATGACACACTGTTAGTCTGGCCCATTTTTGACTGTCCTTAATATGACATTGTTTCCATCAGAAAAGTGGAATAAGCTTTTTTTTCTGGGTGGGAAGGGTATTTATTATTAGCAATAATAATAATAATAATAATAATAATAATAATTCTTATTAGACTTTATTTGTTTATTTTATTTAATTAATTATTTATATTTCAATTCATGTTTTATTTTTAAGTTTTTTTATTAATAATTTTCTATTTTAATCTTTAAAACCAATAAACTTTGATCACAAATAAATAATAATAAAGTGGAATAAGCTCCATTCAGAGTCATCTTTTAACTCATCTCACATAATGATACTTTTTTTCTATCAGTTTGTGCACCAGAGGAGGCGGTGTAACTTACTCGTGAAGCAGCGTAAACGGAAGCTCCTTGTTTGACCAACGTGTCAGCGATTCCCACGTGACCTTCCTGAGCCACAAGATGCAGAGGGGTCAACCCATTCTAAAAGACATGAAGGATGGACAAAGGAAAGGATCATTTTTAATGGTGAAAAGCTATGTAAATCAACTTTGACTCTCTTGGATTGACACGTTTTGATCCATTCTAATATTATACCTTGTTTCCCAGGTTGACGTTGGCCTGTTTGGAGATGAGCAGGGCCACCATGTCGGGCCGACCCTCCTGTGAAGCCAGGTGTAGGGGCGTGATGCCTTGGAGGGACTCGACGTTGGGTGTCGCCCCGTTCTGCAGCAGACAACTGGCCACCTCCATCTGGTTCTGCTTGGCCGCTATGTGCAGGGAAGTGTAGCCGTTCTGTAGCGAGAAACAAGGACACGCACACGCACACAAGAAGTGGGCTTTTCTTAGCACTCTTCATGTCTAATTTTAGATTCAAACTTGAACGCTGTTGTGTCATGATGAGAGAGTGATTCAGAGTACAAAAGGTTGTCATGGAAGTTGCTGTATGTTTTAAGCGTCACACGCTCATTTGACCTTGTTTTGTTTGGTATGTGTGTCAGCGATGGCTTGGCATGCTGTATTGTGGCCTGCCTGTGTGAGTATGTGCACACACACACATATGTGAACGTCTTACTCGGGCAGTGCTGTGTGCAGATCCTCCCTTGCTGACCAGGAGTCTAACAACATCCAGGTTGTTGTGATGGACGGCCACATGAAGGGGTGTCAGACCGTTCTGTTAAACACATATACACATGTACACATATATGAACCCATAGACATACACACACACACACAAATACATGTATATATGAAACACATACCATGATAATCTATAAATCAGTTGATATCCCCAAATCATAGTACACAAGTACAGGTTGTCTCACCTTCCCAGCTGCATTAGGGTTGGCCCCTCTCTCCAGAAGGAGCTCAGCAACGTCCACCTTCCCATATTTAGAGGCCACATGGAGGGGAGTAAAGCCTTTCTGCTCAAAAGAAAACATGCTTGTCATTATTATTGTATATTATACTCACTGTTGTTGGAAAGAAAACAGAGACAGGCTAGTTTTCTCTCAAACTTTTTGAGGCCAGAGGCTTTTTCAAAAGGACCCCCTCATTATTGTAACACCGATAAGCATATGCTTACTACCATTTGTACTCTTAGATGCCAATGGAACTATTTGTAAAACTTTTCAAACTAAATGCTACGGACCTGTTTGATAGTGATAAACAAACATATTTCAATTTAAATCACTTTAAGATAAGATAAGATTAGATCATTCTTTAGTAGTCACACAGCGAGGACATTTTTTCAATGTTATTGAATTTAATACTACGACTAATATACCTTTAAACAGAGGGCGATTTTATTCAAATTGCATTTGGACTCAACTTGACATCATTTAGCCTACATTTCAAGTAATTGATATTAAAATCAAATGGTCCCCATCGGTAGATATGCACTTTTTAATGATACAGCACAATTTTATAATTTATAGCAAACCATTTAGCCACGGAGACCCACTTTGAGAATCACTGGTTTAGAAAATACACATTCATACTAATACCCAACATAAAACTCAGTCTGTGTAATAGAATTACAATAGAAGCAGTTGCACAGGAAAGTTCCCAAATACAAATAGCAAAAAAGATTACTGTAAGTAAAATCTCCAAGCATATAAAACATGTTTGCCTTTACTGGTGTAGTGCCTAATGTAGACCAGTTCAGTTGAGGCTGAAATCTTCTTGCAGTAATTGAGCATTAATCCATACAGATGCAGACACCTAGAATTCCCCCTCCCAGCCGGTTGCCAGCCAAAATCCAGCCACTGGGAGTCTCCCCCCATCCTCCTGTGTAAATCCGCCTATTCATTCAGTTGGAGAGCGTCACCATGATATGGCGCTTCCTTCGCAAAAACACATAAACCAACTGAAGTACACTGAATAATAATGTTTCTTTGTTGACAGTATGAAACTATTTTTTTTTTCTCTCTACCTTTGTCATCTTGGTCTGCTGTGCCCCAGCATCCAACAAGATTCGAATGGTGTGGACATGTCCTTCACGTGCAGAGATGTGTAAGGGTGTGTGGCCCGCAGATGTGGCCGAGTCGGGGCTGGCCTTGTGCTCAAGGAGCATCTTGACAAGCTCCTTGTGGCCCATGCGGGCCGCACAGTGTAGAGGTGTCTGGTCATCCTGGACACAAGGAGAAAGAGGTCAATTTATTTATTTTAAATAGGGAAACGGATATCATTAAGTAGTGGGTAATGAAGTAACACTACGAGCCACACACCCAAACCAATCTACCACTTATGCTAATTTTATTATGTACTTGAGGTGGGCTTTAGGAAACTTTTCCTGCAGTTTAAAAGGCAGCAATGACCTCCTCAAGAAATACTGAATATTTAGGTTTGTTTAGGGTTGTGATGACTAAATTATGACTTTACCCAGCTCGTACCTTAGCCTTGGCGTCCGCTTGTGCTGCGTTCTGTAGCAGGAACTGAGCAACTTCACAGTGTCCTGCTCTGGAGGCCATGTGGAGGGGAGTCTCCACTTTCTGTTGTAGATAAATACAGATCAACCCGTCACTCTAATTACATATTAGTGCGCCACATGAATGCATGTAACTGAGATTTTCAATTACTACATATTGCTAAACAGTGACAGGTTCAATTTGCAAACTAGTAGAATATTCTAGCCCATACAGAAAAAAAGATGATTTTTTATTTCAATCTCTAATTTGTCATCAGTTTTACAGCTAAGAGGCAAGATTTTCTAAGTCTGATTTAAAACGTTTGCTCTCCTTTTTTTCTTTTTTAGTGCTGAGGGAAATCTGTTTATTACCAACAGGCAACAGTATACATTAAAATACGTTGTGTTTTAGTGAATCTGCCAATCAGGAACATGAAAGACAAGAATAAGTGCCAGTGATTAATTGTATTAGTTGTTTTCTCTCCTGTGTTTATGACTTAAGAAATAGTGAAAAAAAAAAAGATTTTGCCAAGATAATTATTTTCTAAGTTCCTTAAAAAAAATTTAATCTGTCAACTGGTGGGGAAAAAAATGGCAGGTGAAAAAAAAAGTTTTGCAAGGATCATTTTTTAAAGTTTTTTTTTACCACCTTTTTTACATAAGAGGCTGAAGTGCACCACTACCCCATTTCCTAAAGGTGAGTTTTAATTTCTTCATGCACTCTAAACACAAAGTTATTCTGGCAAAACTTTTTTTTCCCACCTGTCCTACCAGATGAAGAAAAAAATAAATAAATAAGGAACTTAGAAAGATTATCCTGGCTTTGTTCTTCACCTGTTCTTAAGTATACCGGAGAGAAAACAATGTAGATCAGACTAAAAAAATGGATTACCGGAATATTTTTTTCTCACTTGCCTCTCAGAGCTTCTGTACATTTTTGACTAAGTTTGTTTTTCAATCTATACATCATATCAGGGCCTTTAGTTCATATCAGTCTATTAATTTCAGTCATTCAGAACCAATTCATGCTCATTCAGCAATATCCTTTTTTTTTTTTTACAGCAGTGGCTTTCTGTTCTGGCAAAAAAAGAGACTTAATTCATCATTTGCTAATTGTTGAACGTTTGACCTATGAAATTAATCTTCTCCAGTAATTAATTATTAATTAATTTATCGTGGATTTCTCTCTAAAATCTCTCTTAAAAATGTGAGCACATAGAGAGAGGTAACTGAACAGTGAATTACATCAAAACTGGCAATGTTGAATAGCGATTTAAAAGAAAAGAGAAATGACGGAGAGCTTGTTCTCACCACATTGGAAGCATTAGGTGAAGCCCCTCTCGTGAGCAGGTTCTTCACTATGTTCAGATGGCCCATGAATGCTGCTACATGAAGAGGAGTGAGACCAGACTGCACACACACAGACACAGACAGAGAAGGTCAACAAGGCTCCTGAATGCCACTCGGGGTGAAAACGTCAGAAGAGTGGATAATTATTCATCTTCAGACTCTGTCCCTGGCGTCCCTGACATCGTCTCACCTCTGTGACAGCTTCTAGGGAAGCGGAGTGCTTAAGCAGCAGGTCCATGGACCGCATGTGGTTCTTCTTGCAGGCAATATGGAGAGGTGTGAAGCCATTCTGGAAACACAGAGAAGCCAGAATCACTGCATGCCTTTTGATCCAAAGATGTTTTTTTGACAGCATTACTTTAATATCACAGTTGTCTCTCGACAGTGATGGTGTGTGTCTGATGTGGTACACTGCTAAATGAATCCAGACTGAAACACTAAAGTGGGTGTTCAAGATTGGTTTTCCTTTAAAGCTTTTGCATGTCTTCAGTTGTATAAAAATAAATCTGCACACCCTTTATGAAGTCGTTCTGAGCAATATGAACACAATATTAGCAACTAGAGTTACTGCTTCGCGTCAAGCTGCAGTTTACATCCATGTCCGTCCAAAATGTCATCACTTTATCATTTTATCCTGTTAGACATTTGTGCGAAATTGTTATTATTACCTTATGAATTCTTGAGTTATGGCCAAAAATGTGTTTTGACCTTTGACCACCAAATTGTAATCAGTTCACCCTTGAGTCCGAGTGGATGTTTGTGCCAAATTTGAAGGATTTCCCTCACGGTGCTCATGAGCTATCACGTTTACAAGAATGGGATGGACGTAAGGTCACAGTGACCTTGACCTTTGACCACCACAATCTAATCAGTTCATCCTTGAGTCTAAGTTAGCTAAATGTGAAGAAAATCCCTAACATAATGCCTCCAACAACGGCTGTTTGCCAGCGCAGAGGCATAAAAATATCATATGAAAGATGAGTAAATTACACCTATAAAAGCAAATTAAGAAATAAATCACTGATACATGTATTTCCTCACACCATAAAGATCCCAATAGACATAAGACAGTCAGTATGACCGATTTTGATTGATTGTTCACTTCTTAGATTTGAAATTCAAAGAAACAAAAAACCTACCAGAGCTCGTGCATTGGCTTTGGCCCCCTTGTCCAGTAGGACTTTGGCCATCCGATGGTGACCACAGTGGGCTGCTACATGAAGAGGGGTTAAATGGTCCAGCGTGATGTCATCAATCTCGGCGTTGTACTGCAGCAGCTGCCTGACACAGTCCATGTGATCCCCCTGAGCTGCCATGTGGATGGGGGACAGACCGTTCTGCAGGTGAGAGAGAAAGAGAATGGGACACACACACAGAGGCAGGAGAAGTTAGGGAGAGAAAAAAGGTGGATGTGAGTGTATCATGCATGCAATAAGATTACATTTTTTTTGTGTTCATTAAAAGCTAAGTCTTTAGAGGGGATATAATCACCACACTGTGCTAAAATTACTTGCAGATAATAAACTGGCAAGGAATCGTGTGGCAATTATATCTGCTAAGTATGAACACCCATAGCTGTTGAGGCACAGATCTAGGAATGCTCAGTAAACAGAGCAATGTGTCAAACATCTTGATTTTAGCTAATTAGCCAAAGTTGGATCAAAGTGTATAAGTTTCTAGCAAGCTGGTTTATACACAGAGTTTCTGTCGGGAACGTCATTAGTCTCACAGAGTAGTCAGATTGAGATTCACAGTCAGAATCAGTGCTGAACAGTAATAAACCCTGATGATCACTGCTGATTACAGGATAGTAATCGCTAAAAGACAACCCACAGCGATTGCAGTATTTCACGATCTATACCTTGGTTTTAGCCTGGATGGGAGCACCGTGTTCCAGCAGGATCTCAATGATGCGAACATGACCATTCCTGGCTGCACAGTGGAGAGGAGTCAGCTCATCCTACAAAGACAGAGAGAGAGAGAGAGAGAGACACGGAGGAGAGTAACTGGAAAGGTGTCAAAACGACATAAGAGACAGAAATGAGCAAATCAGCAGGGAGGAAGACAGATGGAGGAAATAGATATTGGGAAGGTGTTAAGCATGCGCGAATGACCAAAATGCCAGAGCGGAGCGGAGCTGAACAGTACACTACCTTAGTTACCGCATCGATCTGTGCTCCTCTGTCCAGCAGTAGTCTGACCATCATCACGTTGCCCCTCCTGGCGGCTATGTGAAGGGGCGTGATGCCATTCTAGAGAAGCAAGGGGGCAAGAAATGAGCTAGTTGTATTAATCATCAACCTTTGTAATCATAGCATGAAGTCTCCAAGTTCAAAATATGACAGAAAGTCTAATGATCTATTGAAAGAACTCATAAATCCTTTTGTAAATG
>CAKAOI010048649.1:0-17353 GCA_916701655.1 Sebastiscus albofasciatus
CAACACCCGAAAAATAAGCGGAACCTTTAGAACGAAAGAGCCGGCTGCACCAACACGGGAGATTTTACGTGCAACACTTCAGAACGCGGAAGTGAAGCTTGTGTTTACGTTTTCGACAGCTCGCTCGCACCGAAGAGAAAAGCTTCATATTGTGAGACACTATGGCGGTGAGCTCCGTCCACCTGGAGTCCGACGCCTTCCTGGTGTGCATGAATCACGCGTTGAGCACCGAGAAAGAGGAGGTGATGGGTTTGTGCATCGGACAGGTTGAACCCACCCGGATCGTCCACATCCACTCCGTCATCATCCTCCGGCGCTCGGACAAGAGGAAGGACCGGGTGGAGATCTCTCCGGAGCAGCTGTCGGCGGCCTCCACGGAGGCGGAGAGACTCGCCGACATGACCGGCAAACCGATGCGTGTGGTCGGCTGGTACCACTCTCATCCACACATCACCGTGTGGCCCTCCCACGTCGATGTGAGAACCCAGGCCATGTACCAGATGCTGGATCAGTGCTTCGTGGGGCTCATCTTCTCCTGCTTCATCGAGGACAAGAACACCAAAACGGGCCGGGTGTTGTACACCTGCTTCCAGTCGGTGCAGGCGCAGAAGGGCTCCGAGTACGAGCGGGTGGAGATCCCCATTCACGTGGTGCCCCGAGAAGCCATCGGTAAAGTGTGCCTGGAGTCGGCTGTGGAGCTGCCGAGGATCCTGTGCCAGGAGGAGCAGGACACCTACAGGAAGATCCACAGCCTTGCGCACCTGGACCCCGTCACCAAGATCCACAACGGCTCGGTGTTCACCAAGAACCTGTGCAGCCAGATGTCGGCGGTGAGCGGGCCGCTGCTGCAGTGGCTGGAGGACCGGCTGGAGCAGAACAAGCAGAGCATCGTGGAGCTGCAGCGGGAGAAGGAGAGGCTGCAGCTGGAGCTGGATGCTCTGTGACCACGGAGCATTGGAGACCACTATCAGATCTTGTTGGACAGAGGAAATGGACCTTCTGTTTTGCTTGTTTTGATCTTCTTTAAGATGTTCTCAGCTTCCAGACAGGGCTGGGTGTTGAATACTTTTTTGTACCAAGTGTCTAATACAAAAAAAAGTGACATTAAATGTCTGGTCAGAATTGTAGCTTCGATTAAATGCTCTTGATAAGAAATGTCTTTATTTAAATGGTTATTTTATTAAATTGATTATATTTAGGTGAAGCTGTTTAGTGTTAAGACTAGGGCTGCAACTAATGATTACTTTCATTAATGAATAAACTACCAATTATTTTCTCAATGAATCGATTTAATCCTTTTGTAAATGGACTTTATATAGCGCCTTTCTACTCTTCTGACCACACTTTACACTACATGTCAGCATTCACCCATTCACAGACACGTTCATACACTGATGCAAGGTGCCAACCTGCCCATCAGGGTCTAATCTAAATACTCATTCACTGATTGTGTTTGACAGTATCTTGCTCAAGGACACTCCGACATGTGGATCGAACCGCTGACCTTCCGATTGGTGGACGACCCGCTCTACCTCTAAACCACAGCCGACATAATCTATATAACATGTCAGAAAAGTATGAAAAATGTCCACGTCTGGGTATCATTGGATAATCTGTAATTCATTTGTAATTTAAAAATGAAAAAACGTAAATGTTTTTTTTTTTTTTTCCGTTTGAACCAAAAAACAAAAATACCATGGATAGGATAGAGATAGGACATGAGCTGATTATATACCAAGGATCCCAAGATTTTATTCTGATTTCTGAGCATACTTTTTGTAAAGGTGGTGCCAGCTTCCTGTGTGTGTGTGTGTGTGTGAGGAGCTTCCCTTTTAGTTTTAGCTACAACAAGAACACAAGATTGTAAGACGGAGAGCTCTGAGCGATTGTTCAGATTGATGGCAACATAGAGCTGAATGCCATCCACACAGGAGGGGAAATTTATGACTAAGCTGCAAATTAGGCCACAAAAGAGGGGTTACATAGGCAGAGAAGAGGTTAGGTAGGGTCTAAATCATGAAGAGTGTTAGGTTACGGATACCTGTGATTGTGTTAAATGTGTGTGTAAAATGGAGAAATCAAAACGAAGGCTTCACCGGAGTCAAGAAATAGATTAACCACTTTGGTTACGGTGCTGCTAGGTGCGCTAAACACAGACTGAAAAGGCTCAAAGAGGTGAACCGAAGCAGGGTAGCTTTCAATAAAGAGAGTTTAAGGCTTTGAATTATGAACAGTAGTCAACAAACTATATTTTTAATCTTAAGAATAATAATAAATATTCATAAGACAGTGCAACTAGTGAGCAGAGTTCTCTCACTACTATACAGGGACTGTGTAGGTGTTTTCTGTTAATTAGCTTCCTGTCTGCTGGTTGAGTTCTGTACTGTGAGCTGTTTGGACGGATGCCTTGGTTCTGGTTGGTCAGCGTAGCTCGCGGGGGAGGGCAACGGAGCGAGCGGGGGCCGCGGGGCATGGCCGGGGGGCAAGACGTGGACTCCTTTACGGGACAGGAGGCCGATCTCTCTCCTGAGGGCCTCGGTCTGCTGCGACTGGGTTTTCACCAGCCCCTGGAGCCTCTGGATCTCCTCCTGGGTCACATGTCTCCTGTAATCCTGGAACTGTCGGCCCTGGAGACACACAAACAGATGTGAATGTCTCCTGCAAAACATCTTGATTGCTCCTTGACTTCTCTACTAATTCATGTTTTTACATGTGAAATATTATACAGTAGATCCAATGACTGTGTGTGATGTCTGTCAACCCGCTGCAGATTCAAGAGGTTTACTAAAATCCTGTGTGAACAGAGGTTGTGGCCTCAGTGAAAGGGAAATTTAATACTACCATATTAACATTGTGGAAACCAACTTTAATTAATAAGACATATAAAATAAATTCAATGCACAGAAATCACCATTTTCTTCTGCCTGGCATTGAGTTTATGCTCCAGATCCATCTTCTGGTCGAGATGGCTCTTCATCCTGAAGAGACGCTCTGTGTTACACCTGGTCACCTCCATCTGAGCCTGACGCACCTCTTCTACCTTCGCCTGAATATCACACAAACACACACACACACACACACAAATCCAGAAAAATATCAATGGTCTTACTCCAATTTAAGTTGTTTTTAAAAATAATGTGAAAATGAAAAACTTTAAATTTAAAGCGGATCAGAACAAAACAAGCCAGAGATACAGAATCTCACACACAACGCAGAGAGACACACACACACAGGTCAGCTTACATCCCAGTCTTTGAGTTCCTTGGCGTGTGCAGCTTCTCGGAGGAGTCTGTCCTGCTTGAGCTCCTCCAGTTTTATGTTCCCCGACAGTGTCTGCAGAACCGTCAGATCCACCAGCCTCCCGTACTTCATCATCATCATCTGGTTGCACTTTTTCTCCAGCTCTGCACCAACACACAGATCACGATGAATGAGGGCAACAATCACTCATGCGGCATCTGATTTTCACACGTTGTATAATCTAAGAGGTTTCAGGTTAAACCAGACGGGGGTTGGCGCTCCTCTAGGCCCAGATGTTGGCCTGTGTGGGTCTTACTCTGGATGTTGACGTCCATTTCCTTGCGGTCATGTAGGAGCCTGACGTGCTGGTTGCGCGCCTCACAGTACAGATCTCTCTGCTGGCTCTTCTCCACCTGCAGCTGCTTGATGCGCTGCTGCAGCCTGTTGAGCTCCGACATTTCCAGCACCAACCCCGGGCTCAGGTCTGACGGCACCGAGCCTTTAATGACATACTCAATCTGGTAGGAGAATGGAGAAGGTGGAGGGAAGAGAAGAGGAATTGCAGGAGATGATAAAATGTAACAAGTGAAGTCAAAATTCTATAGTGCCTAATAAACTTAAAGATGAAAAAAAAAAAACACAATGTTGCAATAATGAGCATAAAATTGAATGTGAAACTGAGCGAACCTCCACAGTTTAGGGCTGTTTACCTGGTGCAGTCTGAGGGGAACCACCACATCCAGTTGGTTCATTTTCTGCTGTTTCTCTCTGTTGACTAACTCCAATTCGACCTCCACTGCCTCCAGAGTGCTTTCCGCCGCTTTCTCCTGCAGAGCCGAGTAGAAACAACACACACACACACACCAGGATGCGAGTGACAAAATTAGCACAGGGTGACAAAAATATGTCAGACGAGGAGACAGAAAGATGAAAAGCAGAGTGTGACCTTCTTGGCGAGGGTGTCGCACTCCTTCTTCAGAGCTTCAGCGTTTTTCTTCTCCTCCACCAGCAGTTCCTCCAGGTCCAGCCGATGCTCACGCAGCTTCAGTGTGTTCTCGAACAACTCTGGATCACAGCCTGACACACACACACACACAGATTCATATTTAGAGTTGAAGCTAAAGGTAAAGGTACTATTGATAATATTGATAACATTCAACCACTAGATGTCGCACTCTCCCCCCTATGTCCCTTTGCATTCACTTCACAACAAATGGTTGCCAGTTAGTTGCACAACCTGCATGTTTTATAGAGTTTGAATATTTTTTTAAGCACAATACTGACCTCGAGGGCAGACAGTTTTGTCCAGAGCAGCTCCTCCCTCCTCCGTGCCACTGTCATAATCATCATCATCCCAGTCATCGTCTTCATCAGAGTCTTCATCACTGTCCTCCTCTTCTTCTGCAAATGCACATTTGGATCATAAAGGACACATATTGATACACACACAGCATCACACAATCACACATCGTACGCTTGTGTTACTTCCTCTCACCCTCGTTTCCCGTCTGCTCCTTCTTCTGAACACGTTTGATCTTCTTCTTGAAGACTTTGGTCAGGAAGTCTTCAAACTTGTTGTCTTCTCCCAGCGAGGCCTTGAAGGTGGCGGTCAGAGCCTTCTCTCTCTCATGCAGCTTGGCTATGTCTCCCCACTTCAGTTCCAGCAGTTCCTCACTTTCCTCCAGTTTAGACTGAAAGGAGAGAGAGAGAAGAGGATGGATCAAATAAGTACATGAGGATCTGTTAATGGCGTTACCGTGTCTATACAGCAGCAGCTTCAGTGCTCAGTCTACACAGGATGTGTTCAGGCACAGTATTGAGTCTAGGTCACCTGTGTTTTGGCAGTGCTCGGAGCCCTACGCACAATCACTGTAGTTACGTAGGCTACGAAAAATGGACGCAATAGCCTTGAAGTGGAAACATCTGTTTGTGTGAGTTAAACATGTTTCTGTAAAACTAAGTAATAACTATAGTGGAATAAAACATACAAGAGTTTACATCAACGTCCACAGGTACAAATACTCTCTCCCACCGTGATGCTGTTCTCCTCCTCAATGCGTCCGTCGAGCTTCTCCTGCAGGCTTTCCTCCCTAATCTCAAACTCCTTGAAGAGCAGCAGCTCCTGGTGGAGCGTCAGCTGACGGAGGTCGGCCATCTTCAGCTGCCAGTCCAGACGAAGCTTCTGGTGACGCAGCAGCAGGAGCTCCGCGTCAAACTGACACACCGAATTCTCCATCTGATGATTAAAAAACACATCCACGGATCACATTACAATGTTATAGATTCCATAAGATATATATATTTTTAATAATTACATATATATATTCTAACGTGAAGGCCTCGCATTTGATCATTTAATGAGTAGCAGACCTGCTCCAGCAGAGAGTCCTGCTGGTGGAGCAGTCGGAGCTCCTCTTCCAGATCGCTCAGCTCCACTGCTGTCTCTTCTTCTTCTTCTCTAGTTACAGGTGAAGCTGACACACTGGGAGACCCTTCCTCTCCTCTCTCCTCTTCTTCATCTGTGCCCTCCTCTGCTTGCACCTCTTTCTCCAACTGCTCCAATAAACTTGGACCTCCCTCCTGCTCCATGGTCTGGAAACTGTTTGAAAATAAAAGAAGTAGATATAGTCCTTTAAAAATACACAATCAGTGGCTAATTAGAACATTCTGGGGCTGTTGCTCTGTCATTAGTTTAGCTGTGGTTTCAGGTTTAAGACAGGTTTAAACCTGTGCTGTCTGGTTTAATGTCACATGAACACTTAAACCCCATTGCTGTGTCAATATAAAGCAAGTATATTTGTCCACTCCCATGTTGATAAGAGTAATGCGATTAATTTGTGATTAATTGTGATTAACTACAAACAATCATGCAATTAATCAATTGAAAGCCCTGAGTCTAGACTTGGTCTTGAATCAAACTAAAACCCGGCTCTTGTACCTCTGTTCCCCCAGAAGCCGGTATCCCTCCAGGGTGGCACAGCTGTACCGCAGCCTCTTCTCTGGGGTTTCCTCTGGCAGTATGGTGGGCAGGGCGGGTGGAGAGCGGCGGAGATGGGCCGCCAGACGCTGCTGGACTTTCTGGACCTGCTGAGCCTGAGCGCGCAACTGAGACACCAGGCAGACCTTGGAGTCCCGCAGCGCCAAGATCCGTCTATTCATCTCAGTCTGCTTCTCACGCATCTGGTGGGAGTCGTTAAATGAATCTGCTATGTATGCAACCATCATTCATTAATCTATTGTATTAGCATATACAGTATGTGTGTGTTTGTGTGTACATTTTTCTCCAGGACTGTCTGCTCTGCTCTCTTCGTCTCAATGTTCATCCTCAGGTGTTTCGGCACCACGAAGTCTTTGGCTGACTTCAGTTTTAAGTCTCCGATGCTCTCTTTGGCTACGCAGATGGCCTGCACATCCTTCGGATCCTCGCAGTTCTCCTGTGGCTTCTCTGCGTAACTGAGATACCAACAAGCCGTCACAGTTTTGCACCAGTACCGCCATAGTTACATCAATCTGGCAATGCATTTTTTAATGGATTTCATGGAAACACCGTGACCATAAAACAAAATCAGAAAAGGTAAATGTAAATCTAATTTGATCCCAGAGGACTAGGGTGATGTTGTTGAACATGACACTCACAGCTGGGCCCATTCCTGCTTCCTCTTCTCTATTTTGGCTCGAGCTTGTTCAGCTTTCTCTGCAGCCTTTTGGAGCCTCTGGACCTGCCGATCTCCCAGCTGTATCCTTGATGGACGAGCGTGCTTGGGGCGAATTACCTCCACCTCTGGAGAACACACACAGGTGGTCGGTCCAGCATGTCTTTGACAGGTGAAACAAACACACAAACACTTTCCTACCTTCTGATATGCTGCTGTCTTTTGCATGCTCTAATCTGGATCTCCTGCGTCCCTGTGCAGCAAATCCTTCCCCGTTGGCCCAGCTGGATCTCCTCTGATGTCTGAGATGGGATGAAGGCTTGGCGAGCGCCTGCAGACGGTAAGTGGAGATTCTGTGGTCGGTGCAAATGGCGACCACAGTGACCTTGGCCTCCAGAGAGTCCTTGAACCTGAAAACAAACACAAGATGTGAGGGTTTCATTCTGGAGGCTGGTGGTCTATTCCTCCTACCTACCTACAGGGGCAATATCTAAATGAAATGAAAAGTTCTTAAATATTTTAAACTTGTATGTAAATATCCAGTAAGTCCTCTCATTCTGTTGACTCCAAAGAAGGAATAAAACCTTTTTGTTCCATTCTTAAAAGAGTCTCAAAGTTGGGTCCGTGGCACTCTGTCAGGGGGTTCGCAAAATTATTTGCTATAAATTATAAAATTGTGCTGTATCATTAAAAAGTACATATCTACCGATGGGGACCATTTACGCCAATAGAACAAGCATATTGTATTCACTACTCCCACCCACGTTAGCTTTAGAAACTCTGATATGATTGTGACACATCACGTCAATCTGTCATGAATCAGTCACTTCACTCAGGGTGCAACAAACCGTTCCTGCTGCTACTTAGCTTAGCTGGCGAGCATGGAGAAATATTTAAGTCAGTCCATATTGTCAAGTGACGCTAAGCCCAAACTAGCTAAATTGAGAAAGTATGACAAAAGTTATATTGAGTTTGGTTTTATTGAGAACAGCGACAGGAGACCAAAATCCGTCACGTGTCTTCAGGTGCTAGCGAACGAAGCCGTGAGGCCAGCTAAGCTGGCCAAAACAAAGTGGTATTAACATGATTCAAATTGAAATGTGTTTCTGTTTATCACTATCAAACAGGTCTGAAGTATTTTTGGTTGAAAAGTTTCAGAATACACATAGTTCCAATGACAAAAATGGTAGGGAGCAATATGCTTAATCGGTGTTATGATTATGAGGGGGTCCTTGGAAAATGTTCTCCCCTTTAAGGGGTCTCTGGCCCCAAAAAAGTTTGAGAACCTCTGCTCTATAAGAAATCCAGAGCATTGCTATAGCAACAAACAACTATTTGCTATGTAAAGATATAGAGGAGTAATGTCTATCTGAGCAGAGAATGAAGTCCCTCCCCCTCTGTCTATGTTGTAATCAGAGCTTCTCCGTGCTTTGTTGACATAGCCGGGCCGGCCGCACATGCCTTTTAGTGCAAGTTTGTGCATGTGAGCATGCCCCACTGGCTCACTCATTGCCGCCACTCTGCATTGCTCTCATACAGCGCTTACAGCTGATAACACTGTACCGACCGACGGCATCGTCCCCTGAGGTTAACACTGTTTTCACTGTTAGCCGCTGGCTCAGCCATCGCCATGTTGAGAGCCGTGCGGATGCAATACAAAATGCTCCCAATCTCACATTTAGCACCTTAGTTTAAACATGTAGTAAACTAGAAAAACTAAACTAAATAACAAATACCAATATCAAACATCTAAATCAGCATTTTTTTAACCTATCTAATGATTTGATTAATTAGACATCTGTGCGTATGTGTATGTGTGTGTGTGTGTGTGTTTAGTCAGTACCAGTCCTGCAGTTTGCTGAGTGCTATGCTGCAGCGCTCCTCCTCCCAGCCCATCTGCTTTCTGACCTCCCTCAACCGCTGGGCTTTCACCCTCTCTACCTGCTCACTGAAACGCCGGTCCAGCTGCAGATCCTACACGCACAAATACACACACACACATACCACATGCATAACTGAGGTAACATTGTCCTGACATGCATTAATTCCCTTGAGACTTGTCCAAACCTTAATGATAGTTGTTTAGCTGTAAAATGAGAAAGTTTGTGACCCGGCCGCCATGTTGAAAACAGTCGAGCCAAAACCAAGCCCCGCCGACCGGCCGGAGCAAACTTTCTCATTTACAGCCAAACAGTACGCAGAATCTAGATTAATATTGTTAGTCAGCCTGTGAGGACAGTTGGACAGGGGACAGGGGAGGGAAGTAGTGGAGGTCAGGGTCGACAGGGATAAGACGAACAGGCTCTTACGCACCACTGATGTCTCGCTTTTGGTGTGAATTCTGGGTGCCACTTTTAGTTTTATTGTAAAACTAAACCAGATACAGCAGCTGCAATGGCAAACCACATGAACTGTCATACCAGATGACAGAGGATGACCCAGGTGAGTGTGTGTGTGTGTGTGTACCGCAGGTGTCAGGCGAACATGCTCCAGCAGTTTCTGGTTGTCGTTCAGCAGCAGATCAAACTTCTTCTGGAGCTTAGCCAGCTTCTTCCGCTTCGCCGCATTCTTCAGCTCGACCTCCCGACGCAGACTGTCGTTTGCCAGCTTCTGACTGGCCGTCTCTATGCTGGACGGGGGGTGGGGGCGGAGGTTAGGGAGTTAGATGAGATAGAACTTTAATGATTTTCTTGAGTTACACTGACACCTAAAAATAGATGTACTGTAGCTAAATGTAAGATATTCCAATAGATTATAAGGAATAAAATACAGTCAATACAGTTTTCTAGTGTAGAGATACCTTTCATAAATAAGAAAAGTGACAGATACAGAAGACAAGAATAGAGTGACAGAGAAAAAGAGATTATTAGATTAGTCACACTCACCTGTAGGCTGCTGGGTCCTCAATGTCCTGGGCTAACGCCTCATTCTCAAGACCCACCTGTTAGAATAACGTGTGAACAAGATTATATTCCTTTATCTTACAATCATCCATTTGGCCAATCTGCACCATACCTCCCCAAAAAGTTCTGAACCATGTGAAGATTTCTACAGTCCACCAAGCACAAACAAACTTTTTAAACAACAATCATACAAACATACAACATAAAGTGTGAATAAAATGTGCACTGACCCTGGGTGAAGGAACCTTGGCCCTCTTCCTCTGCAGACCTTTCTGTAGCTCCTCTGGAGGAAGCAGGCTGAAGGAGAAGATGTTCCCGTCATCTCCCGCCGTCAGCACAAAGTGGTCGTCGTGGCTACAGCGAATGTGCCGCAGGTGTCCGTACTGGTTGTCGTGGACACTGAGAGCCCAGTAGGCCTGCATGGAGGTGAGGCTGTGGTCGCCAGGCTGCAGAGGGTAAACCCTGATGAAGCCTGAGTGCATGCCGCAGAACAGCAGCTGCCTGTTGGAGCTACACACCAAAACACCAGGAGGGAAACTTTATACAGGTAATAGTAGTGTGGTTCCAATATGAAGGAGGCTCTGAAGTTTACCTCCTAAAGAGTTCCTTAATTTAATTATTTAATTATTAATGCCCTTATTTCACACTCTCTCTGCCACAGTGGGTATTTTAATTTTCTCTTGATAGATTTAAAGCTGCATTAAATGATTTGAGATGGCGGAAAAACTCCAAAACAAGCTGACAGTTTCACCCAGGTGCTTTTTTTACACATCTAGCAGATACAGAGCAACCACCTGATGAATGTAAGTCCAATATTCACTCTCCTTTTAGCTCTGTTTTGGTCTAAACCAACTCCTGTGAAAAAATATCTGTCTCTTTCTAGCTGTTTCTTCACCAGCTATTCAATAACTGTCTGTCTGCTGTCTGGTTCTCTGTGGGTTCAGCACTACAAGCAACATTTTCCCATTACATTCAGTCATTTGATCTTTGAATCATTGTTGATGTAAAGAATATTGATTTGTTAGATTGTCCTCCGGCTACCTGAAGGTGATAGAGTGAATGGGGTCGTCGTCTGCTTTGTGGATAGGCAGGATGTAAAAGGGCTCATCCTGCCGCTGGTCCGGATCCTGGTCCTGCTTCTCAGAGAACTTACAGTGATACAGGAAACCTGAGTCAAAGCCACCCTGCAGGAGAGAGAAAAGAGAGAAACTCATTCAATCTTTAGAATAAGAATAAGTGAAGATAAGATTATAAATCTGACCGAACATTGAATACTTTTGGAATTGGACCGTATTGAGGTTCGATACTCAGCTGTGTTGAACGGTGGGTTTTACGTGAAGGTGAGACAGTTGCCCCTTTTACACAGAGATTCCGCAATACTGCCGTAAAGAAGTTCCGCCATTACGCCGGCTTTGCTTTTGTGTGAGTTTGTGTGTATGTGTGTACCATGGAGAGCCAAAACTGGCCAGGCTGTGAATAGAAGCCACAGTAGAGAGGACTTGGAGGCTCAGGGATGCAGATAGGGGGCAACTCTTCCTCTTCCTCCTCCTCCTCTTCTTCCTCCGGCTCTAACGCCGACCTCTCTTCTCTCTCTTTCTTCTTCTTCTCCTTTACAACTTGACGTTTTGCGATTTCCTCCTCTCTCTGAAATACACAAACACGCAAATGAAAACACAAATGGTCTAAAACTGACATGGAGTTGGTTATTTCCACTAAAATCATACAGATCCCCCTTTAAATAATGAAGGAAAGAGAAATACTTGGATGACACACAGCAAGTAATTATGGTGTATATTATAAACAAAACATATAGTATGACGTTATACAGCCATAAAAGGGGACATGTACAATTAAAACCCTACAAACTAAAGCTTAGAAAGACAAAGCCCAGACCTTGATTCGAGATTTAACGCTCCTGAACCTGAAAGATCTGCTGGCCAGTTCAGGCAGCTGGAAGGACTTGGTCTGCCTCTGGGCCTCTGGATCAGGACTGTGCACCTCAACCACGTGACCTCTCTGACACAGAACAAGCAGCCTGCTTTCCTTCTGAGAAAAAAATCGTAAAAGAAATCAGTTGAATCAAAAATGTTCCATCACAGAGATATTTGGACGCCAGTTTGTCGGAGACCAGACTTACGTGGGAATGAGGTGACCACTCCAGCGCCTGCACTGGCCCGGGAACTTGGACAAAGCCGATGGGGTTGTATTTTTCCCCGACAGTGAAGAAGAACACAGTGCTGTCGGAGCTCTGAGCAGGAGGGTGGAGGTAAGAGGTCAGAAAGGTGAGAGGTCAAACAGGTGAGACGAATACAGGTATTAGTAGCTTCTCAAACCACTCTTGCAGCATAATTCACATCTCTACCAATGATCTTCAGTGCTACAGTGCAAAACATGACACCAGATCACATGATCGGTTATAGCTGTCAAAGTTAACGCGATAATAACGCTCAGTTTTAAAGCTAGAGTGAAGATACTGGCATCATATGAAACTAGAAAACCTAAGAAATCCATTGGTACCAACCATGTTATACTAGCTTGTCGTGAATGAGGTTAAATAACGCTCCAAACTCGCAGATAGCATGCTAATGGTGCTAACAGTGCTAACAGTGTTAACTTGGGGAGAAACTGGAGTTGCTCTGCATCCGCGACGACACCGTGGGCTCTGTCCGTCGTAAGAAAGCAGTGCAGAGCAGTGCAGTGGGGCATGCTCACATGCACGAACATGCACTAAAAGGCACACGCGGCCGGCCCGGCTATGTCAACAAAGCAAGGAGAAGCTCTGATTACAACACACACAGAGGGAGAGTGACTTCATTCTTTGCTCAGGTAGACATTACTCCTCTATATCTTTACATAACAAATAGTTGTTTGCTGCTTTATTAATACTCTGGATATCATATAGAGCACCTTTAAAGTAAACAAGCATTTGCCAAATTGCTATTTCCTTTGCCTCTCAGAGTGGAAAGCATTGTTTTCTTGGAAAACCTCTTACCCCCGTGGCTAAGATCTCTCCATTTCGCTCATATGCAACAGCAGTTACAGGGCCATTATGGGGTTTGAAGGCCTGTTTGAGACGCAGCTTGGCATCTCCTTTGGGGGTGTGCCCGGTGACCATATGCAGCCTCTGAGGGTCGTACAGCTCCAGTAAGCGGACCACCCCGTCCTCAAAGCCAGTCACCAGTAAACTTCCACTCTGGTTCACCTAAAGACAAAACACCAGAGCCTCAGAGTACCTGTCAGTACACATCACATGTGGTAGCATGATACATTTTCACACTTACCAAAGGTGGAGCCCAGCTAAGAGCAGTTCCTCCCTGATTGAAGCGACAGGTGGTCAGCTCTCTTTTGGCCAGGAAGTCAAAAACTCTGACTGAACCTGGAGAACAGGGACAGACGCAGACAGAGTACCTGTTATAGTGTGCGTGTATTTGCAAAGACCAGTATGTGTGCAGGTGTGGAAATGTGCGGCACTCACGGTCTAGCGCGGTCGTGGCCATCAGGTGGGATTTCCTCGACACCTCCATGCCCTGGATCGGCCCGGCGTGGAAGGAAAATAGGCACTCTGGATCAGGACTCTGCACACAGACGATACATCAACTGTTATTTCACTGGGCGAGGACACTGTGTTATTCCAGTCATTTATTACAACATGTGATGATACAATATGGTTTGCAATATATTTTCCATTAGAACTAGGACTATATGTTATCGCCATAAACAGAAATACACACCTCAATAAAAATAAATGTAACCATACCTTTCTCCTGTTGGCTCACCTGTTTATCCTACTCGATCGTTAATCGTTAATCTTATTTCCATGTATTGTATGTATCCTTGTTAACACCTTATTTTGAAAACCGGACATAGTCACACGTGTATCCTTCCACTCGATCCAAGCCATTGGAGTGCATTTACCCTCGACTGATTTGTTCCAAACATTATAAGTAATAAAAGAAAACAAAGTTCATTTTTTTCAGATAACAACATAATTAACTTGTGATCTTGAGAAAACGGCATTAAAAAAAGTTTGAATCGTGTCCATTTAGGGCTTCTGTAGATAATAATAATTATCATTAGTAGTAGTAGTTCTACATAAATATTTCAATGTAAAATCAATGATTGTGTACGAAACACTTTGTGCACATCTGTCAACCTCCCTGTGTAGAAGAAACAGAACAGTCCAGTTATATGGACTCTACTGTGATGTGAAGAGTTTTCTGTACATCCATCATAGATTGATAGAAGTGTTGGTAGTAGTGACACCATAGCTGGCCAAGAATGGAGCACTTTGCATTATACAAAGTGTAACGTACACATAACGTCTCAATAAAAAGCAAAGTGTGAGAAACTCACCGTGTAGGTGAACGAAAGATCCAGTTTCCAGATGGCTCCGCTGGAATCCTACAAGACCACATAGTGGAGACATCAGGTTCTGATTGAGTAAAGGCCAAGTCATATATTACAACAAATTGTTTTAGTTAGTGACCTTCGACCTTTCTTCCTCTGACCTGAGCAAAACAGACGAAGGTGTCAGGCAGGGAGCTCTTCACCACAGAGGAGAGGCAGACGTTGTGTCCGACCACCAGCTCATTCATGGGCTCCAGCTCAAACCTGCTGCTGCCGCTGCTACTGTCGGCGGTGTCGATGCTCTCAAAGTCCCAGCCCTGCAGGGGGCACAGGGTGGGGGAGGGTTGGGGGTTACAAAATCATACTGATTATAAGAAAGCAGTCAAAACATAATTTTGTGAAAACAAACTTGACAGACACGTTCTACAAGTGAATCATTTTGAGGTGGTGTTATTGCAAGTGTCTTACCCGGACCGCTCCATCAGAGCCAATCGTCATTAGCTGTCCGTCTTCCAGGGCAAACGGCTGGACCATCCCAGCGTGGCAGTTTCGCCCCTCCTTACGGCAAATCTCCACCTTGATGGCGTTCCCATCCCACAGCAACAAGTTGCCCCAGTGTGAGCCGGACACCACCTGACAGGAGGAGACGAAGGGCAACGATGGTCAGAAGTAACTGTTTGTTCTCTTGAGTTTAACAGAGGATTTTTTAAACCAAAAATATTTTTAAGTTTGACTGTGCAAACAGCAGTTGACAAAAACTACCAGTAGCTGTCCTGGAGCTTTCGATCGTATCACACACTCTTTATCAATAAATGCTCAAAAAAAGCCCCAGAACAACTACTGGGTGAGATTGTTTTTATCAGAAACATATGAAATAAAAAAGAAAATAATGATTTTCTGTGTAATTTTACTTTTTACAAACCTCTAGTTCCATACACTTCCAGGCTTTCCTGACATTTTGTACACACACCCAACCTGTCACAACAGCAGGACACAGACCTTTCCATCCGGAAGTTCCACGTAGCCATCAATATCAGTCGCTGCAGTTTTCCCAAAATGTCCCATAAGCCCTTGCAATTTAACACCAGTGAATGTGCTGGCCATTTTCCAGAACCTGACAGAGAGAAGGAGATAAGCTATTTTCACCTTATATTAAAAAAATAAACATATTCAATATCAGTGTAAGGGAATAATTCATAGCAGTGCTTTAACAGGGTTACAGGGTTTAGGAGGATACAGTATACATGCCCCTTACTTGATGTGTCCAGATCCCGATGACGTGAGCAGTCCTGGGTTGTATGGGGAGAAGCTGACTCGGTAGACCTCCTGAGAAATGGCCTTGCACCTCAGCTTCACCTCCTCCTGCCTCCAGTTCCACAGCGTCAGCATGTAGTCGGGTTCGCTCCCCACGCTGGCCAGCAGACTCCCGTCACGGTTAAAGTCCACAAAGCTGTACGCCTGCTCCGTACCGCCTACAAGCATGAACATGGTCATCAATAAATTTGAAAAAAAGGTATAACTCAATGCATCTTGGTCCCATTTACCTCTGAGGATGCGGAACGGTCGTAACGAGGGATATTCATATACGATGATGTTGGGCTGGTTTCCCTTCTCTGCTACAACAAAGTACTCCTTGCTGGGGTGGGTCTAAACACACACACACACACACACACACACAGAAATTAAGACAACATATTTTTTCATCCGCAACGTGGTGATGTCACCAAGTAACACATTTGCACAACAGCTAGTTTGGCACACCCTCAAAAAAAAGCTAGTAAGAGCGGAGCTGAAGCGAAGTCCAAAGAGTTTGAAAAGAGGTGCTGCTGTTTTTCATGTACTTACATGACATGCAGTTTGTCAGCCATCTTACCGTAATAGAGCCGATTCCTCCTCCACTGCAGGAGCGAAGATATCTATGCTCCTTGGTGGAAACGTCCAGCAGGACGAGCAGGTTGCCTGCTATGAAGATCAGGGTTCGGTCATCCAGCAGCTGCAGGTTCCCCCTGCGCCCACTGTCATAGCCAAAAGAGTGACTGAATGCAGGGCAGATTAAGGATCGAGATCATATTCACTGAAGATTTGCTTTAGATTATTGTTATTGTGTTCTTTCATCATACTTATTGGCTGAGTATGAGAGGAGAACATTAGAGGAGATGTGGTGTAAAATGTTTTTTTTAATTTTCAAAGAAGGATACGAGAGGTGCAGGAGGTTCTCTGGGATTTCAGAGTCGGGTGTTATGGACGGTCTGGAGTGAAGTTCCTCATACTTGTAGTTCCTTTCTGCAAACAGCTGCCCTTTTGATCCCTCTTCAGCTTCCTGTTGCATCACTTAATTGTGAGGGAGGAAACATTTGAAGAGGTAAAACTCCAGCAGTGATTTAACTTGTGCATCTTTCCCTCAAGAATTTTGGAGTCTCTGCTGTACTCTGCTCCTCTGCTTGCCTTCACTCACACACCGCACTCGTTCTCCCGCCCCACTCTCATGTGCATGTGCGCACACATGCACTGCTCTCTAGTTACCTTCAGTGTTTTCCTGTGGAGCTGTCTCTTCGCTCTCAGCCTCTTCACCAACCGAAGGTGTGTTTTCTTCCGACATTTCTGCTGTTACTGTAAAATAAAGAGCACAATTTATTATTCAAAGGCTTAGTATGTGTTCAGATAGAGTGAAGATGTCTCTGTTCAGAGCATATTGTACACCACTGTATACAGCCCATTTGTGGTCAAAATATAAAAAAGCGAGCTTACAGAGACTTCAGATTGCATATAATGATGCAAAGACCAAGATGTTCCAGTGCAAGTGAAATGTTTGTGTCTGCAGGCATAAATACTTTTCAAACTGTATTAAGAAATCTCATGTACAAATTTATATGCCGGTTTAATCACTCTGAGAATGACATAATCTTGCGGTTGTCTAACATCAGATTTAGCACTAAACGGTACCAATCACAGCTGTGGAGGCACTGGTATAGTTATTTATTTGTAAGGCATTGATGTATGTATATACACTCACCTGCCACTTTATTAGGCACACCTGTTCAATTCCTTGTTAACACAAATAGCTAATCAGTCAATCACATGGCAGCAACTCAATGCATTACGTCATCTAGAGGTGGTGAAGACGACTTGCTGAAGTTAAAACCGAGCATCAGAATGGGGAAGAAAGGGGATTTAAGTGACTTTGAACGTGGCATGGTTGTTGGTGCCAGA
>CAKAOI010048649.1:17373-54312 GCA_916701655.1 Sebastiscus albofasciatus
GTGGTTCGGGCATCTAGTACGGATGCCTCCTGGGCGCCTCCCTTGGGAGGTGTTCCAGGCACGACCAGCTGGGAGGAGACCTCGGGGAAGACCCAGGACTAGGTGGAGAGATTATATCTCCACTCTGGCCTGGGAACGCCTCGGGATCCCCCAGTCAGAGCTGGTTAATGTGGCCCGGGAAAGGGAAGTTTGGGGTCCCCTGCTGGAGCTGTTGCCCCCGCGACCCGAACCCGGATAAGCGGTTGAAGATGGATGGATGGACGGTACCAATCACAGCTGTGGAGGCACTGGTATAGTTATTTATTTGTAAGACATTGATGTATGTATATACACTCACCTGCCACTTTATTAGGCACACCTGTTCAATTCCTTGTTAACACAAATAGCTAATCAGTCAATCACATGGCAGCAACTCAATGCATTACGTCATCTAGAGGTGGTGAAGACGACTTGCTGAAGTTAAAACCGAGCATCAGAATGGGGAAGAAAGGGGATTTAAGTGACTTTGAACGTGGCATGGTTGTTGGTGCCAGACGGGCTGGTCTGAGTATTTCAAAAACTGCTGATCTACTGGGATTTTCACGCACAACCATCTTTAGGGTTTTTTTTTATAGTGCTTCCTGTATTGTAATGTATTTTATGTAATGTATTGTTGTTCTTTTCTTTTTTTTTCTTATCTGGACCTTGAGTCTGCAATAAAGTTTGAATTGAATTTAAATATGCAATATTAATCAACGTTTTGTTAGTATTCTGTTAGCATAACATTAACTAGCTCATCTTTGTCCAGATGACAGTCTGCCTTCAAACATGGCGGCGCGTCCCAGAATGCACCGCGGTTCCCACACCTAGTTAGCCCTACATGATGATGCCTCATCATAGACCGTATATACTCTGCTCTCTAGTTACCTTCAGTGTTTTCCTGTGAAGCTGTCTCTTCGCTCTCAGCCTCTTCACCAACAGAAGTTGTGTTTTCTTCCGACATTTCTGCTGTTAAATCATCTGCTGCTGTTTCACCTGTAAAATAAAGAGCGCAATTTATTATTCAAAGGTTATAGAGTAATTTCCAACTTGACAAAACCTGTCACTGAATGTGATAACAAAGTAAAACATTTTTAAGTTAACTTTGACTCATATTTAAGGTCTGCTACCTGTAAGTTTCTGACTCCTCTGGTCTGTTTTTAGTTTGGAGTGAGGCGTTGCCATGCAACAAGGAGAGTCACTCCCCGCAAAGCCTGCTGGGTAATGTAGTTCTCAGCCTCTTTTTTTGGCTTCACTGCAGTTGTCTGCATGAGTTGCTTCATCTCAGGTCATGCCTTCGCCATCCTAGGGAGAAAAATAATGTACAATAAAAAAGGCACATAGACACAGGTCATATTCAAGAGAATACAGTTCACAATTATAACAATAATAATAATAATAATAATAATAGTAATAATAAACACAATCAATTGTGAAGGGGCTATCAGAATATAGGGCTTATTGAATTTTAGAACACTTTACATATGTTTTGTATAGTAGCCTATTATCTCGTTTAGATGCAGCAAATATAGATATGGTTTTTAAGAAATGACATTTGGGAGAAATATATTGCACAGTCAAAAAGGCACATATCATATTCGAGAGAATACAGTTCATCATAATAAAACAACCGAGCAATTTAATCGTCAGTATTATTATTATTACCATTTTTTTATTTTAGATGTTATTATTATTATTATTATTACTTACGAGCAACAGGAATACTGGAGAGAATTTAATTATTAGTAGTAGTTTTATTATTTCATTTTAGTTATTATTATTATTATTATTATTATTATTATTATTGTAGTTAGTTATTATTATTATTATTGTAGTTAGTTATTATTATTATTAATATCATTATTTATTTTATTTATTTTATTTATTTTATTTATTTTATTTATTTTATTTATTTTATTTATTTTATTTATTTTATTTATTTTATTTTTTTCCTGCCAATCTACCGCTCCACACTCCAGTTCAGTAGGTGGCGGTAATGCCAATCATCAATAAACACCAAAGAAGAAGAGGAAGAAGAAGTTTTACGGCAGTGAAGGCTCAGTTTGATTGGACGTGTCTGTGCCGTAAAGCGTGTTGGTTCGAGAACGCATGGGACTGAGCTGAACAGCGTGTGAGAGACTGTAATGTAAGTTACTTCACTATAAACTCTACTATAAATGCTCTATATCATGTTTTTATTCACGTTAACAGTACAGTTAAACAGCAGAAGTGCGTGGCGTTATCTATAGTATAATAATATGTTGTTGACACCCGATGTTTATTATGATATTAGCTAGGTTAAGATAGCTAATAGCATAATAAACTAGTTCTAGCCCTTTAAGGTTGTCCTAGTGAAAGTAGCAACAACACAATGTAAAACTAATAAAAAATAAGTTAATTGTATAATGTGAAATGAAATAACGTTAACGTATTACTAGCTAAATGTGCTCAAGTATCAAAAGAGTAAGTAACAGTAAGTCTTGAAACAGTTTATTCAGTGTTAACTTATTCTTGGGTCTAACATCAGTAGACAGGCATTTTCTTGTCTGTTGTGTGACTCTTTGACTGTCAGAACTGTCAGAACTTGGTATTATTAGCATTTAAAACCTCACTCTGCAAAGTAACTCTTAACCCTCTGAATTGTCCAAATCTCAATAAGTGTGAATACGATCATTTAGTGTATTTAGTGTACTGCTGTTTTGGGTTTTTTGATTTTTATGCCTAGAAATATGTGGGACTTTGGTATGTGAAATGTTTTGGAGCCCAGATTTCTTTTTTTTTTTTTGTGATCAATTTTGTATTGGTATTTAAGCATAATTATATAGGGTGGGGTTACAAATTGATAGATCACCAATAAAGTAAAAGAATATAATCACAAATGTCCATGTACTAATCAATACAAAATTGGCAAGCAGAAAAAGAAAAGAAAAAAAACAAACAAATAACATCAAAAAGAAATTTAAATAAAAACTTCTGCGCCACCTAGAAATATGTCCCTCTCTTTGGGTCCCTCCCATCCCACCAACACTAGACCTTGGGGACTCGGAGAACAATTATATGAAGGATTTAATTGTAGTGATTGCTTGTTTCCAATGTGATATATTTTCTTTTTGTCAAGTGCATGTTTGCAGCCCAGTGTTCCATACCTGCTCTATCTAAGAAGTCAAGAAACCATCTTTGTATATTGACAAAATGTGGAGCTTTCCACCTGCGAGCTATTAGTCGCTTTGCAGCTGTAAGGCCAGCTAACCAGAGGAGCCCAGATTTCTGATTACTTGTATGTCTTTCTGCTGTTGTCCTTAAGATGGAGGCTAAATCCAAAAAACCCTTGTCTCCTAAAGATGGGAAGAAGTTTACACAGAAAGGAAAAGGTAAACTCCAGTTAACATAAACCAGCTATGTACACCATCACTTTCAACCAGGTTTGTCACCGGCATGTCTCACTCTGTCCAGATTCCATGGGGACCAAACTTGGTGGAAAACCAGGCGGTAAGCCGGGTGGTAAAAAGCCCTTCAAGCCGTACAACAACGCAGAGAGGAAAGGCAGACCGGGGAAAGGTGGAGATGGCGGCAAATTTGCTTTCTCCAAAGGCGGGACGGGGCCGCAGAAGAGGAAAATGCCATTTAAAGGGAAAAATAAAGAAGAGGGTGAAGGTGAGAAAACAACCGCTTGCCACTTTTTGCCTTCCTAGAAGCTGTCAGATCAAAATGTGGTTTTGCACATTTCAGTCTTTTACTTCCCATTGTTGCTCAACATTTTAACAAGTTAGTGTTTTCACTCACAGTTCCTTCATGTGTCCTGGATTCACAATTAGCCCTCATCAAGTGCTACATGATTCTTTAACTCCTGTTCCTCCAGATTCAGTCTGAATCTCTTCTTGATGATTATCACTGGAGTGTGAAAACATTGTGAGTGACTTCTCTCTGTGTGTGTATGTGCGATCAGGTCCGAATGCTAAGAGGATGAAGAAAGGCGAGTTTAAGCCGAAGGAGGAGCTGACTGAGGAGAAGAACAGGCAGCAGAAGAAGAAGGACCTGAAGAATAGCAGGCAGCAGGCGGAGAGGAAGGACATGTTCCAGATCATCCGTCAGTGCAAACAAGTGTGGGGAGACCTCAGGAGGTATTTCTGCCCTTTTTTACCTTTTTAAACTAAATAGAAAGTGAACTGAAACATTCTACAACAGATCATATATGTGTAGTAAAACTCGCCCCACATGCACAAAGACTCATAAAACAAATAACTAGAAGAGTATACATAGAAATACAATAAAGTAGAAGAGTCCTTGAACTGTTTGCTGTGGTAATTTGACTAGTACAAATGTAACGTGAATGGCGCGCTGCTGCCTGCTCACTGACAGATGATGATGGTGTGTGTGTGTGTGTCAACAGGAAGAAGTGCGACGACGAATTGAAGAAGAAACTGATGAAGGACCTCCATGACCTGATCCGCGGGAAGATGAAACAGGTGAGTCTCTTTCTGTCTCATGTTTGGGAACACGGAGACACCGTTATAAAGAAGTCTAAAGGGTCAAGAAACACGAGCAGTCAGACCGGAAGCCTCATTTCTGACTGTGCTCTCCTGCCTCCAGATGGCGTTTGCTCACGACTCGGTGCGAGTGCTGCAGTGTTTCATCCAGTTCGGCAGCCACGAGCAGAGAAAGGAAGTGTTTGAGGAGCTCAAAGGTGAGCAGACAAGTTTTGTGTCCTGTTCTATGATGATGATGATGATGCTAGAGCGATCAGCCTGGTGTGGGTTTACAGTTTCCTCTGTTGCTGATAAATAAACTACGAGAAGAGCAGCTAATTAACAAACAATTAATCGTCTGTGCTTTGTTGTCTCCCACAGATGACATCATCAGTTTGTGTAAGTCGCAGTACGGCAAACACGTGGTGAAAAAAATGCTGATGTACGGGTGAGTCAGCTCAGATTCAGCAGAAGTCCATATTTACATCAGGCTTCAATGTGGTCCAGGTGAAGGATGTAGATGATATTTCAGTTGTGTGTGAACGAGCTGTGTGTGTATGTATTTCCTCCACAGGAACAAGGAGCTGGTGGCGTCTGTGATGGTAAAATTTAAAGGTCACGTGCGGCCGATGCTTCGCCACGCCTCTGCCTCGTCCATCATCGAGTATGCCTACAACGACAAAGCCGTGCTCGCACAGAGACTCATGCTCACGGAGGGGCTGTACGGGAACACCTTCACTATCTGCAAGGTACACACTCACGGGCCGCTTCCAGATATTATTATGCACCATGATATTTGTATTGGATTAACTATGGTTATGTGGGTGTAATATCTGCTGCTGACTGACCGAGTGAACATTTCTCTGCCTCCAGTCGTCGGTGTGCAACACCATCGAGAAAGTTGCAGAGGCGAACCCGGACAAGCTGAACAACATCATCGACGAGATGAAGCAGAGTCTCACACCCATGGCTCAGAAGTAAGACGAGAAAACAAAAACCAAATCACACATTCATCACACATCATTAAAGACGTCACTTTAGGTTCTGGGCACTTGTGATGACCATTTTTACTGTTTTCTGTCATTTTATCTGTCTGTTAAATATTTATTTGGGAAAAATAATGGGGTTTTTTTTCTCTTACTTTGATTGTATTTTATTAATATGTAGAATTTAAACCATTTAACTACAACTTCTGTTGTTGTGTTTCAGAGAACAAGTCATCAAACACTCTCTGGTCCACAAAGTCTTCCTGGACTTCTTTCTGTTAGCACCTGAAAAACCAAGAACGGTAAGCAGCTCTTTGACATCTCACATAAGGTTGTACATATTTGAGCAGCAATATATCTCTCTGTAAAATAATACAAAATGCAACAAAATAAAATTAAAGAAGTAAAGAAAACAAAACAAAATGTGCAGATATTTGACCTTTGAAGAAGACAAATGTTACAGTTTCATAGGAACATGAATTAATTTCAAAATAAAAGACAGGTTAATAAGTGTATTTAGTGCTGACCGTATTTACCACTAATATGTTTCCTCTCATTTGGTTTGTGTTTGTTCTGATGTGAGCAGGAGATGATCGAGTCGATCAGAGAGTCGGTCGTCTACATGGCTCACACACACGACGGAGCACGAGTGGCTATGCACTGTCTGTGGCACGGGACAGCCAAGGTGCGTACACACACACGCACACAACACACTCTGTTTTTTAATGAAGATTTAACTTTATTGTCCAGAAGAAAATTTAGTTTGGATCAACCACACAGATTACAGGACTACACTTGCATTTTTCAGACTTTTCTTCAGACTTTTTTTCTTCCAACCTTTTTTTTTGTCATTTTTCAGACTTTTTTCCGACTTTTTTTCGACTTTATTTCTTCCGACATTTTTTTTGTCATTTTTCAGACTTTTTTTTCAGACATTTTTCAGACTTTTTTTTGACATTTTTCAGACTTTATTTTTTCCGACATTTTTCAGACTTTTTTTTCGACTTTATTTCTTCCGACCTTTTTTTTTGTCATTTTTCAGACTTTTTTGTCAGACTTTTTTTCGACATTATTTCTTCCGACATTTTTTTTGTCATTTTTCAGACTTTTTTTTCCGACTTTATTTTTTCAGACATTTTTTTTGACATTTTTCAGACTTTTTTTCAGACTTTTTTTCCAACATTTATTTTTTCAGACATTTTTCAGACTTTTTTTTCAGACTTTTCTTCAAACTTTTTTTTCAGACTTTTTTTCTTCCGACCTTTTTTTTTTGTCATCTTTCAGACATTTTGTCAGACTTTTTTTTGACTTTATTTCTTCCGACATTTTTTTTGTCATTTTTCAGACTTTTTTCAGACTTTTATTTTTTCCGACATTTTTCAGACTTTTTTTCAGACTTTTATTTTTTCAGACCTTTTTTTTGACATTTTTCAGACTTTTTTTTTCAGACTTTTTTTTTTGACATTTTTCAGACTTTTTTCAGACTTTTTTTCGACTTTATTTTTTCCGACATTTTTCAGACTTTTTTTTCAGACTTTTGTCAGACATTTTTTTGACATTTTTTCCAGACTTTATTTCAGACTTTTTTTCAGACTTTTCTTCAAACTTTTTTTTTCAGACTTTTTTTCTTTCGACATTTTTTTTGTCATTTTTCAGACTTTTTTTTCCAGACTTCATTTTTTCAGACTTTTTTTGACATTTTTCAGACTTTTATTTTTTCAGACTTTTTTTGACATTTTTCAGACTTTTTTTCGACTTTATTTTTTCAGACATTTTTCAGACTTTTTTTTCAGACTTTTTTTTTCAGACTTTTTTTCTTTCGACATTTTTTTTTTGTCATTTTTCAGACTTTTTTTCGACTTTATTTCTTCCGACATTTTTTTTGTCATTTTTCAGACTTTTTTTTTCGACTTTTTTCTCAGACTTTTTTTCGACTTTATTTTTTCCGACATTTTTCAGACTTTTTTTGTCAGACATTTTTTTGACATTTTTTCCAGACTTTATTTTTGTCAGACTTTTTTGTCAGACTTTTTTTAGCTAAAGACATTTAGCCTTTCAATGGCAGGAAATAAAAATATTTAAGTTAAATAAATGTCTAGTGCAAAGTGTCTTTGTTTTGAGAAAAGGTGTTTTTGTCACGTTTCAGGACAGAAAAGTCATCATCAAAACTATGAAGACGTACATGGTGAAGTTTGCCACAGTGAGTTGCTGCTCCATTCATTCATTCTAGAAACACGCTGTCAATGCTTTATTTGCTCTTTAGATTTTAGAGACGATGAGAAACTAAATGATTATTATTTATCAGGAGAAATGGTTTGAACCGAGGCTAAATGTTTACCTTATCAGCTGAGAACATGTGTAGAAATATCTGAGCTCAATCATCAGTCTAGACTAAATTAGATAATCTAAACTCCTGTTGTTCACATGTCGGCTGTTAAACCTCCTCAGACTGACTGTTATCTGTCCACAGGGAGAGTTTGGTCACCTGGTTCTTCTGGCCATGTTCGACTGCGTGGACGACACCAAGCTGGTCAAACAGGCCGTGCTCTCAGTAAGTCTGATGTCACATGGTTTGATGATGCATGATACTCGATGATAATCCTGATTATTTCAATAGTGACTGCACTTTTTCCTAAAGAAATAAAACAAGTATGATGTGAAAAGAGAACAGTTGTAGTTAATGTTAAAGAAACATCTTGTCTCACCTGTTTGTCACCTGTTCAGGAGATCTTGTTGTCTCTGGACGAGGTCATCGGTAATAAATACGGCAAGAAGGTTTTGTTGTACCTGCTGAACCCCAGAGACCCCGCTCACCTGCTGCCAGAGATCATCAAGGTGCTGGAGCGAGGAGACGGAAACACTCACAGGTAACAGCCGCGTGTGTGTGTGTTGATAGACTCGACCTTCCAAACAAATCCTGTTGAAACTAAAGGTGTGACAGCTGTCAGTAAGAAAGGGAAGGACGTACAATGTTAACTGCTATGAAGCACAAAAGGATCATAGTCACAGTTTACTGGCTGGAAAATGATGAAGCTCCAAAATGTTCAATATTAAATGAATACATGAGACATTATGAAATATTTATAATGACCTGAATCAAACGGCCTCTTGAAGGAAATACATCTGCTGAATCAGGTAGTTGAGAGTGATGTAAATGATGACAAACTGTTTAAGGCCCAAATGAACCACAGTGAGATCAGCTCCGTGTTCCTCTCTTCAGTAAAAAGGACATGGCGGTTCGGAGGAGGGAGCTGCTGGAAGTCGTCTCCCCCCCGCTGCTGGAGCATCTCCGTGAGAACGCCGCCACCATGGTGACGGACAAGGCGTCCAGCGTCACCATTAGTGACATCTTGGCGTCGGCCTGCGGGGACCTGCGGCCCGCCATGACGGCCGTGGCTCAGTTGGCCAATCATGAGTTGGTGCCAGGAGGGACCAACGGACAGGTAGGGTGTGTGTGTGGATGTGTGTGGATGTGTGTGTGCTATTGGTAGGATGGTTAGCAGAAGGGCAGTTCTTCACTCTGAGTTTTTGTTTCTGCTGCAGCTTCACATGGCGGAGCATCCAGCAGGACACCTGGTGCTGAAATGGCTCATGGAGCAGGACATGGCGCTGGCAGAGGCCGGCAAGGAAGGTAAACATCGCTTCTCAATGTCAATTTATGTCAGCATTCTGTGAAAATGAACTTACAGAGACATGAAGACTTTTTTCTGTCAGTCAATTTAATTTCTGGTGCGCTGAAAGACGCAACTGGGATAGAAAATAGAATCACAAAAAAACATGTCTGATAACAAACTAAAAAAAT
Source organism: Sebastiscus albofasciatus (assembly GCA_916701655.1). Taxonomy (NCBI): domain Eukaryota; kingdom Metazoa; phylum Chordata; class Actinopteri; order Perciformes; family Sebastidae; genus Sebastiscus; species Sebastiscus albofasciatus. The sequence continues at coordinate 26,646 of CAKAOI010048649.1, forward strand.
GTTAAAGAGCTTTGCCTGGATGCCTCACACACAAACAGGATTATGTGAAAGTGTAAAATGATTTAACGGCCACAAGAGGGCACTAAAAACTGTTGACCCATGGTCCAACTTTCCACCAAACTGCATTGAAATCTGAAGTTTTCAAGATAAAGGTGACAGAAACATAACCTCCTTGGACTAAATAGAAGTTCAATTATTTATAACTATACCTCATCTCTCTCCTTCTCTCTACCCTTCCATCTCCCTGTTGACGTCTACCTTGCTTGTCCTCTCAGAGCGGTTCGGCAGGATACTGGTGGACACAGTGGGGACAGAGACACTGAAGAGCTGGGTCAAAGTCAACAGAGGAGCCATGGTGCTCTGCAGGTCAGTCTGATTACATGATACACTGCTGTTACTTAAAGGGATGCTTTGGGTGTTTTGAAGTGGGTACTTCTCCATAGTAGGTTGATTACCTACAGTAGATGACGGTCTGCACGCCCCCGGCATCGAGAAACAGACAGGAGCACTTGAGCAAAGCAATACACTGTGCTGTGGACAGCAGAAAAACTTATTTTAGCCACCTAAAAGAATGGCTCACATTTAAAAGAACGATATCCGTTTAAGCGTAGGCTATATTTAGAGTATTTTCACCGCTTTATCTTGCCGTCAGACAGCCCCTTTCCTTCTCCGGTGCCCCTGTCTGTTTCTCGATGACTAGAAACGGTTAACAGCCAAATCATCACATGAGCTGCACTGTTTACATGTTCCAAGTGAAATGGAGAAATGATTGGCATTTATAAATAGTTGAAATAATATTATTGGATAATAACCGTTTTTGAAATCTCTGCTTGTGTTTTTGTGCGCAGCCTCCTGAACAGCTACGACAAGTCTGTGGCCGCGGAGGTGAAGGCGGCGCTGGAGTCCATCAAATCAGAGCTCAGCAGCATCAGCAACAACAAAGGAGCTGAAATCCTGCTGGAGAATCTGAACAAGTAGAGACCTTTTTTTTATTCCAAACAGACTGGTGATGGTAAACGCATCACTTCCTGCGCAGCAGCAGCAGTGGGTCTTTTTCTCAGAAAACGCCAACAAGACTGCGAATGGGACCGTTTCCAGGAAGTGGATACAACCTGGAGCTCCGTTATGTCATGACCGTCCCGGATGGAAAAATGGACGTGAATTTGTATCTGTGAATAATGAAATAAAGATGTTTCGGTGGACGAGGTGATGCTACGAGAAAACACAGACGCCACTTGTGTGCAAGCAGCAACAGTACACATAACGTAAACGTACAACATATAATATACTTTGCCATTTTTGTTTCTATCACGGTCAGACTGCACTCAGTAAAACTTAACATTTCTTTCACATTAAAAGCTCATATGGTAACAGAAGAACTATGCCCTTTTAAAGGGGACATTTTCAGGTTCATTCTTGTATTTTGGATTTCTACTAGAACATGTTTACCTGCTTTAATGTTAAAAAAACATATTCTTTTTTAAACATCTGAAGGAAGTGTTGAGTTTCATTGACACCGAATGAAAAATAACAGCAAAGTAAATACGATTAATTCTATAACAGAATAACGGTATTTCAGTCCCTGTGGCTCAGTATAAAACAGACGGACAGATATCTCAAAACCTGGACAAATAAAACTAAAACCATCTCCATGGCAACACACAACCTCAAGGTTTTCTTGTGGTAATTTGAGTGAACTGGCCCTTTAACAAGGGCTGTACAGGTTCGAGCTGTCCAGTAGTCCAGACTGTTTGTGCCATCCAGTTTCAGATTTTTGTTCTAAGATTTTGTACCTTGCGAGTGCTAATTGTATCAGCTATTAACATGTTTGCAAAAATAAAGATTATTGTAAGTACTTAAGTGTATCTTGTACTTTAACCAGATGGTGAATAATTAAAAACGTTCATTATAAAATATAACATTCATTATATAATGTTCTTTATAATAACCATCATTTACAAATGGGAAATTGATAATTAATTGAATTTAATTAATAATTATTTTTCTGTTTACAAACAATGAAATAATATTTACTAATTATTAGTAATGCTATAATTTCTGTTATTTATCTTTAGTTCATGTAATATGAAATAATTAGTTTTTAAATTATATATTGTATTAACAATTTGTTATTCATTATCAAATGATTTGTAAACCTTTAAGAAATTGTTTGTAAAACATCTATAAACATTATATAGAGATATGGACCATAAACCAATTATTAACTATTGACAGTATAAACTATCTAAATAATGTTTATAGATGCTTTATAAAGTATTTATTAACCATTTAACAAGGTATTATAATCATCAGTTGCTAATAGCATCCAAATAATGTTCATAGATGGTTTACAAACCAACTATTAACCGTTAACAAAGGAAGGAAGTTATTACAGCAGAGCTGACAACAACTGCAACACTAGTGATCCAGTGACACTGATGATTTATTATAATCAGTTCAGCTCGGGGATTCAGTGTTAAGCATTTCCTGCTCTAGTTAGACTACCTTTATATACACACGCACACACACACTCAGAGAGAGCTGCACAGCTTTATGACGACAAGATAAAGAGACATAGGTTTATTATTAGAGAGAGAGAGAGAGAGACGCACGAGGAAGATAAACAGGTCAAATATCCATCATCCAGATGTCGGGCCTTCAACTTATGATTTATTTCTGTTGGCTCCTGAATCCTGGATTACTCGTGAGCTTTAGGGACTAATGGACAGAGTGTGGATGGAGGAAGAGGAGAGGTCGGTGATGATGGTGGTACGGACGGCTTTAGCATAGATGTACAGTATGTAGATTAAAAAGAATATAAGAATGTGTTTATAGCGTTTTGGCAACAAAAAATAAAATAAGAAAAGAAAGAATGTACCAGCATTTTGTTTTTCAATCTAGTCCAAAGTCAGAGGGTGTGTCTCTTCCTCTTTCCCAGTGCATGCTGGGATAGGCTTAACAAGAATATAAAAGATATGGAGGACGGATGGATGAAAGGATGCGTAATTAAATGTCCCCTTAGGAAAAATACCATCTTAACTGAGGTCCAGACAGTCGGAGATTTCCCAGCAGGTTATTGGTTCTACCCACCACGACTCCTGCAGTCCAGTTCTGCCACTTAATGGTAAAATATCCTGTCCAGAATGTCACAGGTTCAAATCCCATCCCTGACTGTCCCTCCCTACCTTCCAGACAAATCTTACCGCACACACTGCAGGTGCGACGTCCTCGGCTGCACGACGTCCTCGCAGCACTCGGCCAACCTCTTCGCCGCCCTCTTGGCGAAGTGCACCTTCCCGCGGGCCTTGGTGACGGCGGCGTACTCGTGGGACTTGAGCTTGGTGTAATAGTCGGAGAACTTGTTGTAGAGGATGGAGATGGGCATGCCGTTGAGGATGACGCCGAAGGAGATGCAGGCGAAGGCGAAGATGCGGCCCAGGTTGGTCACGGGGAACATGTCGCCGTAGCCCACCGTGGAAATACTCACCTGGAGGATGAAAGCAGAAAACAGAAAAACTATAAAGACTTAACTCCAGAAATGAGATGTTGCACTTCATCTGATACAAGCCTCTTGCTTTGCTCCGGTGTTGGTACACCGACTATGGATAAGTACCTCATACAACCCCACTTTAAAACACCCAAACTATCCCTTTAAGTTAAAATTCAAGTATTGGTGTTAGTCAGGGATGATTCAGCACTGATCTGCCCCCTAGTGGATTCACTTTTAAATCCTCCAGGAACACACAAAGTACGCAGGAAAGATGAGACATATACTGCTCACATCACAGCCTCTTGTCCGTGTGTTGTTTAAAGTGAGTATACTGGCTGCTGTATTATATTGTACACGCAGAAAGCAGTGGTTGCAGAGAGCGGGTGGAGAAACAGATAGAAAGCAGGTTGATTAACAGTTGGTTTGAATGTTAGTGTTGACTCACAGCGGCCCACCACCACGCGTGCGGAATGGAGGTGAAGTTGGTGTTGTAAACGTCATGCTCCACAGTGTACACCATGGCTGAAAATATGAGGATGCCCATGCCGATGAAGAGCAGCAAACAGCCAACCTGCACACACAAATAAACACATTTTATTTTGTATTTCTTCCTTATTTCAGCTTCATGTTCTTGCTGTTTTTCTTCACCGCTCCTCCTAAAAATGTCATCTAATTTGGTGCATACTTAAATCCAAATATGAAAATGCAAGTAAAAGGTTATTCCTCCTCGACAGACCTGCTGGTAGCACTGTCTCAGCGTGAAGCCGAAGGCTCTGAGGCCCATTGAGTGACGAGCCAGCTTCAAGATCCTGAAGATTCGCATCAGGCGCATGATCCTCAGAACCTGACCCACCTACAGACAGACAGACAAAACACAGATGAAGAAGAAGAACCAATGAGAGACAAATAAATCTGATCATGTCATCCCAACCTCTCCCATCAGCCCCCTTTTACCTTTCCGACACGTCCCACGTTCTCGATGTCCCCCGAGTGTGGGTGAATGTCCTCGTCCTCGAAGCGCTCCAGGACCATCTGCAGGTAGTGCGGCAGGATGGCGACCAGGTCGACGATGTTCAGCACGCTGCGTCCAAAACACTTGAGGTCGGGGGTGGACAGCAGGCGCAGCAGGTACTCCAGGGTGAAGAAGGTGATGCAGAATGACTCCACGTACTCGCCATAGAATCTGCCGCTGAGCTGGCCCGATGCCGTCTGGAAGAGGAAATAATAGCAACTCATTTTAAAAAATCTTGTTTTGACTGTTTGCTGATGATGTAATTGTATTCTTGTAATTTTTAGGGGCATGTTTATTTTCTTTACCACCTAAAGGTAGGGTTGGTAAAGACTTTAGAGACATTTTTTGTTATATTTAGTGAAATTCTCAAAACATTTTAATCAATTGACATTATTTAGTCATCATTCTTATTAATCTGATCAGAACGCATTTGCTTTCTTACCCTTCTAACACACACACACACACTTAAAGTAAAACACACACCTTGTACTGCATCTCCTCCACAGTGTTGAGCGTCATGGCGACCAGCGAGAGCAGCACGAACATGGAGGAGGCGACGGCCATCAGCTTGGCGGTGACAGAGGTGAACGGCTTCTCCATCAGGTTCCAGATGCTCCTCCGGGTCGACCCGAAGGTCAAGCCGTCGAATAACACCTCGTTCTCCTCCATCTCCAGCTGGACGGCACGGGACAGAAATACATCCCAGTCACAGGACAGAAACAGGAGGAAAGGTCTTTTTCATGGCAATAAATAAATGAATAAATAAATAATATATAAAATTATATATAAATACATTAATACATTAATTATATTTATTATTTATATTTATTTTTATTATTTATTATATTTGAAAAAGTGGCCAACTGTGGTCAGTCATGGAAATGAAAATATATATTTTCTTCTAGAATATGTTATTTTTATGAAGGATGAAACAAAACAGAACACTCTTTACGTGTAAAATAGTACAGTAGGTAAACACTAAGCATGTATTTAAGCAATAAATGAGAGTTAAAGGTTTATAAAAACATCTCTTTTTAAATGATGGCAGAGCAAAACAACCAAACTGTCAAAATCACAAACTAAAAACGTAAAGAAGCAAAACCTAAATGTTAAGAAACCACAACGGGGAAGAAACTGGTACAACAAACTGCATCAGAGTGGGACCTCTGTGATGGAAACATCTGTCTAAATCTGTGCCAAGAAAACGCTTACGCTCCGCTCTCCATCTGTTAAGACGGCGGAGCAGAGCAGTGATTTATAATGTAGGTCAGCCAGACTCAGAGTCAGCCAGCAGATTACTAACTAAAGCTCACAGGTACAAATATCAAAACATAAACTGCTGAACCACTTGAAGCTGGAAGGTGATGACTTGACATATTTATTTGCAGTATTTTTAAACATATGGAGCCTAAAGGGAGAAATAGATCTTTTAAAGAGGACATATCATGAAAAACTTTCTTTTCAGGGCTTGTACACATCCATTTAGGTATCTGGAATGCCTACCAACCCACAAATTGTGAAATAAAACAACCTAGTCAGTTTTTTGTGGGCTTCCTAGATCAGAAAACATTCAGATTTGGTTCCCCTTCCTATGTCACATGCATTAGAACTTCCTTAGCACCATATTTTTTCTCACAATCCAATCAGAGCACACTGGGCTTTTTCAGGAGGGGGTCTTAAAGAGACAGGCGCTAAAAACGGACCGTTTCAGACAGAGAGTGAATACAGGTATATATCCAACCCGGTCTCGCGGGAAGGCGTATAAATACCATGACATTACACGGACATTTCGCGTGTCATGAGTACGCATTTTAGCCTTTTTGTGTGTCATTTGTATGCTGCTTTTCATGGGTCATTTGTATGCCATACAAACGATTGACACACAATGTCCACAGTTAGGTTTAGGCAAAAAAAACGTTATGGTTGGGCTTAAAATAAGCAAGTAAACAAACGAAAACAAGGTAACGCAACTACAGAAAACACGTCACAAAACACATGTGACAATCGTCGCTGACATAACACCGGTCAACAACAGGTCTCCTGGTTAGAAGTCCAGTGTTTGTTGGACCCATCCACCTCCCCACCCGCTCACCATAAGTGGTCTTTCTTACTTATTATACTACGTTACTACCGTAGCATTTATATGTGGATGCGTTTATATTGCAGTCAGTATAGAATACATGGCGTACAAATGACCTGGGATAATCAAGAAAGGCGTACTTATTGCATGCTAAACAGGCATTATCGTGGCATTTATATGCCTTTTCGTGCCTCAGGCGAACGCTCTGATTATGTCGGTTGTTTCTCCACTGGGTAAATTCACCAGAACACCACTTGAGGTTTTACTGACAAATGTGTGGACATGATTCCACATTGATAATGATTCAGAGATCTAGAACCATCCGCCCCTGCGTCTCTTACTAAACTATAAGACACACATGTCCAACCCACCTCTGCTATCAGCTGTCTCTGTATCTTCAGCTCATCGTTCAGCTCGTCCTGCCTCTCTTCGAAGGAGATGCGGCAGCAGCGTTGGCTGTTCTTGATCCTGACGCCCCAGTAGTTTATCTCCTCCAGGAAGTTGCGGGGACACAGATCGTCTTTAATGCACAACACTCCAGTTCTGATGGAGAGGACGGAGACAGCAGAACGAGGTCCAGAATTATTCCAAGAAGTCATATAAAGAAGGGAGAAAGTCACTACTACAATGTATTTTATTTGAACCTGTAGAAGTTGAAGATGTTGTGGAAGATTTTAGGGTCCCGGTCGAAGAAGTACTCGTTGCTATGGACGATGTAGTCGTCACACAGGTCCAACTTTCTGCTGTGGTCTGTGTACGTGGCCAACTGGCCAATCCGTGTCTTCGGATACCTGGCAGCTAACCTGTAGGGCAAGTAGTACACCTGGAGAAGAGGAAAACAGAAGAGAAGAAAGTGAAGTACAGATAAAATAAATAAATGTGTATAATGGCAAGTAAGAGAATTTTAACCATTTTGAGAATGAAGCTGGGACACACTAGAAGGCTTTTAAAATGATTATCAAGGGTGATAAAAGGCTTCCATCCAGGAGACCGCTGTTCGTGTCCCATGGGTTACATTTCACTTTAAAACCAGCTGTTCGGATGTGTACAAACATAATAGTTTTATGCCCAACCATGTAGTTTTTTCCTAGACCTAACCAAGTGGTTTTATTGCCTAATCCTAAGAAAGTGTTTCGGTTTGATTCACAACATTATGCACGTGTTTACTGCGACCAAAAAGTGACATAGTGGTCAGGTCTAGAAGGTAACCCAAAAATTGCAAAAACATGCAGAAACTCTCGCGAGACTCGCTGCCCTACTATTCGAGTTCAATGCTTAACCTTAAAGGTATAATATATAACAGTTATCTGTTACTGTTTGTAAACACACCACATTCAAAGTTAGCCACTCCTGCATGGCTCAACTAGCGAGCGAGGGAGAGAGAGAGAGCAGCGATTGTGGAGCGAGCTATAGAGTGAATGAAGAGAGGGAGTGGCATTAGTGAGAACAAAGCAGTGAATCAGAAAAATAAAACTTTATTCTCTGTTTCACAGCGGTTACGTTCTAAACACAAATAAGCACGTAACTAACGCTGAACCATACAACCCTTCGGGAAAGTGCCAAGTTGCAGTAACAGTGACTGAACAGCTCCCCCTGGTGGAGAATCTGCAGCCTACTAAATGCGAATTAGTGAGTTTGTGAGTGAATTGCAATAAAAAGGTGATGTCAGTCAGCTTTTCAACACATCTAGCCAAACAGTATGCTCTTGGTAGAAGTTGAGTACAGTTACCGATCCTCCAACGTTGATGTTGAGAGAGAAGTGTTTGGTTGGAGAGAGCAGCAGGTGGGAGGGAGACACCGGCAGTCGATCTTCCTCGCCCTCATTTTCATACTCGGCATAAAGATCGTAGATGTCTCTGCCCAGATCCTTCACAAATAACACAACAGCTTAACACTGATGAATTCAGCATTTTAAGCTTGTATACAAGATGAATGGGACCACATACAGAAAAGGTCAAACTAAGCAGAATAAAACTGAAAAAAATGGATGCAAATACTGGGTATGAAATGGACAAAATATGAGAAACATACTAACTAAAGAATAATTACAGACAGAAATCCAAGACAAAAGAGAAAGAATAATTCATGGCTACTGATTTGCTTATTTAATTGATAAATCAATTAGTAGTAAATTAACTGATTAGTCTGACAGAAAATGTGAATTTGCTGCTTTTCTCTGATTTATATAATAGCAAATTGAATATCTTTGTGTTTTGACTGTTGGTCAGGCAAAACAAGCAATTTGAGGACATCAACTTGGGCTCTGGAACATTAATATAATAATGAAAATATTCATAAGTAGCCCCACAGATATCTAACCAATGAACAGTAAAAATGTGTTGACTTTGAAACACAGTTTTGTGATTTATTAATCAAACATCAACAATGACAGTCTTGTGTTTTGAACATTTTGCTCTGAAGATTTAAAATTTAAATTTAGTCAAGTAAACTACATTTACCTTGACAAAGTGACATGATTTTTACTCTCATTTGAAAACAAAATCCTGTAAAATGAAGAGCAGTGGAGCTTTGAGAAAGAACAAATAGAACAAATGAACAAAAACAACACACATAACATGAATAAATAAAGTGTCTGACCTGCATGGAGTTCCATGGCTTAACAAAGGTGTTGGTGAAGTCCAGATAGTCAACCGGATCTTTGAGGGCTTCAGTCCGGCTGCCGGGCTTGTAGCTGGGGAACAAACTCCTGCTGCGGGCTCTGAGGTGGGTCAACATGGTACTGCTGCTGAAAGCGTACGCGCTTGAACCTAAAATCAATTACCCTGCTCGGAGAGACATCCTGGAAACTCTCAACACCAAATACACAGCTGGCATCTTGCACACAACCTTGATCTCACACACACAAGATGTACAAATGAGTAAACATGCATGCACGGATGGGAAATGTTTTCACACTAATTCTGAAAGAAATCATGTCAACATTCACACAGATGACCCACAAACACAGTGATAAGGTAGGAAGTGACTCTCATCCTTTAATGCAGCTGACTGAGATGATCTGGGTGCTTATCCTCTTTTATCCATCTCTTGATCTCTTTCTCTCTCTCCTCCCACTTACTCCAACCAACTTTACAAATCTGTTTATCCCATAAGGTTGAAGTCAATGTCAAATTAATATTTCAAAATGATGTCAAATAATGTTTTTCAGCTGAGCATGTTGGTATGTTAACACAAAGTATTCTGCCGTTATTTCCAGTTTGTACTATCAGCAAAATGTTAAGTATCAGAAGTGAAAGTACTCATTGTGCAGTGGTTGTTATCAAACCGCAGGTAAGAACTTGAACTAGCTTGTGGGATGCAACCCATTTTAATTAAGTGGTGTGTAAATCTGCACAGCTGAATCATTGAGTGAAATATGGAGATATTTGATACAGCTCTTTTTTAAATTAAAAAAAAATATATTCAGGGTTGTACGGAAGAAAAAAAAGTTGAGTCTGATCTTAATTATTTTCTCTCCTGTGTTTATGACTTAAGAACAGGTGAAAAAAAGGTTTTTCCAGGAGAATCTTTATAAGTTACTAAATCAAAAATTTGGCAGGTGATTTTTTTTTTTCCATCAGGATAATTTTTTTAAGTCTTTGTTGTTGTAATACTCAATTTGGCCACAAGAGGCTGAAATATAAATATGCAGACTGTCCCTGAGTCCTTTGTTATATGTTCTTTAGACCTACATATCCGACAGCTCTGCCTTAATCCAAATGTGTGTTTTGACGTATTATTGTCCAACTGATGACTCAAGCAGTCAGTTAGGTGGAGCTTAATCCCTACTGCAGTTAAACAGGGATAATGAACGGATGGAGCCGGACTCGTTCCAAATTAAACAAATTAACAGCTCTCACACCGTCTCAACCCACTGCACAAACATGCCTCCTCCTGTTTGTCCTTCAGCTGGGGGCACACCAAGCCCACATCTAAGAACTAGCAGCAACGAAGGCCACCCATAGAGTCGCCTCACGTCTTTCCATTATTATTAAGTGTATTTATTTAGACATTTATTTTTAATTATTTATTTATGTATTTTATATTTATTTTTTAAATGCATGTATTTATTTCTGTATTTTTGTTTTTAATTATTTATTTATTTCTGCATGATTTTCCCTTTGCATTTCACCTGTTATTTATTTCCCCAGACTTATTTCTGTATTCTTTTCTTTTTTTATATATTTCTGCCTCACTATGAGGCATTTTTATTTATTTGTGTATTTAATAAAAATAAATGCATAAATAAATTAAAGTGAAACAGAAGAGTAAATAAATAAGGAAATTAATACAAAGAAATAAATCAAGAAGCAAATTAAAACAGATGTCAATTCATGTCATTTTATCAATTAATTAATGGCTACATTTATTTCTAATATTTTTTCTACATTTATTTTTGATTTTGGCAGGTTCTGTCCTCCATATATGAGTACTTCTTGCCGTCGCACGTATGGGGGTAAGTTGGAAACACTTGTCAAAATTATATCAATGTCTTCTGTCACAATAAGATTTCCCTTTACTGGAACTACGGGGCCCAGACCATGAAAAACAGCCGCAGTCTAAAACTACACTAGTATGTAGACACACCTCTGTCTATATAGTGTATCCTCACATACACACACTCGCATGCATGATAGAAAAGACAGGACGCCACATTTTGAACAACGTTGTGGATTAGATTTTAATTCTCAAGTGATTTTCAAATCAGTTTCTTCACAGATACAGAGCTTTTAAGTTTTAATAGTATTCCCCCCTCACTGTACAAGGCTAGAAAAAGTTCACAGCAACAGCACACAAACATACAAAATAGGTTTTACCAAATTCAGTTGTGTTCTTTGTTAATTTTTTTTTACATTTTTTTGAGCTTTTTCTTTCTTGTTAAATACATCTGAACTCTAACCCTGGTACGATGCCCAACCATAGCAAAAAATTGATTTCAAGTCAAATGTATACAATCTTATTTACACGAGGAACATTTGATCAAAGTGCATTGAAGAGAGTCCTGATTGACGGTCATGTCTTTGAGGGATGACGGGTAAATATATACAATGTTTACAAATGCTGTAACCTTGGTGATCCTTACTCAGCTTCAATAATAATAATAATAATAATAATAATAATAATAATAATAATAATAAACACTGGCTGAAAAAACAGCTTGTAAGAATGCACTCCAGGAAGTACCGTTGGACAGAAAACATAAACAACAAAATAAAAATGAGCAAATAAAAGAAAACTTACATCTTGGATATTACTGCCCAAAACATGATCGTACATAAATATTCACACATCTCAGACTGTTGGGATCAGAGGAGGCAAGAAATAAAGTTTGGATTAAGTTTCTGCCGCACTTCTTAATGACAAAAAAGTAGTCTCACGCCATCTTCAACACGTTGAATACTGACAGCTCAGATCCTGTTTTAAATCCTGTCCAGCAGAGTCGATCTGTTTGCCGAGAGAAATACCGTGTCTTCTTGTCAGCTTTCCACTTCAGTTTGAACACAGAAAACCTCACAAGAGGTGATCAAATTGTGGAAGTTCACCGCGTTTCTCTCATCCGTTGTATAAAGATGGCGTCGGACTCCTTTGAGAGGATGAGGCAAAAACAAAAGACAGGAAGCTGTGTCCCGAAAATAATAAGGACCAAATGAAAAAAAAAAAAATCCTTCACACTTTGGAGTGAAAACCGTTATGGACACGTAATTCATTGTAGTATTCACATAATAAATAACATTTCATCAAGTCATCCTCTCCACAGATAATGACATAATGCACTTCAGAAGGCATGTGGTCGTACTGTAAGGGCTGCTGCTGCTACGGACAACCGTCGGCATGGGAACGAGGTGGCGCCATGCAACGCTTACGGGCTGCCGTAACAAAAAACACCCCAAAAAACCAAGACGATCATGATAAATCGTCATCTGTGCTCACTATCGAAATCTGGAGACAGAGAGAGGGAGGGGAGGAGAGAAAGAGTTGGCTTAATCAAATGTTTTATTTCTCTCTTAGAGTTGAGTTAAGACTGGAAACTCAACCTGCAGATCCACGTCTGTCCAAAATGTCATCACTTTATCATTTTATCCTGTTAGACATTAGTGTGAAATTGTCATGATTAGGCCATGGCTGTCGCCGGCACGGAGGCATAATAAAACCTGTTCGTTTGCCTTGTGTGTGCTGCAGCTGTGAGGGTGACAGCAGTAGGTGTGTGTGTGTCCGTCTCGTGGCTCTGTCCGGGTTTAGGTTAATCTCTGTAATCTGTGTACAGAGAGACGTGCTCTCAATGCACTAAGGATTAATAAAGGCCACAGGGTCATGGTGAGAGGAGAGGTTTAAACCCAGACATAACCAATACGCACGAGCAGAAGATGTGGCTAGAAGTTACCGATAAAATCAACGCGAGAAATCTTGCTGTGAAACGAACCGTATATGAAGTAATGAAGGAATAGGAAAATATTACTGTGACAGCAAGAAAGGAGACAAAACATCGACAGGAAGGTTTCAATACATAGATGCCCTACGCTCTGAGGTTGTTTGATGTGTTTACTCACCGCGGGGTAGGTGTGACCCACGTTGGCGCCGTGCCGGGTGATGTCGATGTTGAGGTCTTCTTCTGTGGTCTTCAGGTAGACGGGGTTGTCAAAGTTCATGCTCTTCTGGTTCTTCAGCTGCCAGTTCCTCCACATCAGGTAGCCGCCCGCCGCTGCCATCGCCAGCAGCACTGAGCAGAGGGACAGACACAAACGCAGTCAGATAATCCATAATATTCAGCATCAGGGCTGAGAGGCTGTAGTTCCCAAATGTGTAATTCATAGATCGTGCCCTCAAATTAGAAATAATTTCCTCAGCGGCAGCTAAAGAGCAGATCCAGTTAAATTACCATAAGTGCATTCTAAGCTTGGAAGCTTGGATGTTAGTATGTAACTACAACAATTACGTGGTAGCTGTGTTTGTTTCAGTACATACGATAGTCTTGAGTGAGTGTGTGAGTGCGGGCGTATGAGTGAGTGTGATTTCTACGCACAGACAGGCAGTATGGCCCAGGCAGCAGCGGACCCTTTGGCTGTGGAGTCCACCTGGATCGACGTGCTCACGTTGGCTTCTGAAAGACGAAAGAAACCACAGGTCAACACTTCAAACCCGACACACACTTTCAGGACATCTTCTTTCACACTTATTTCAACATGTTAAATAGAAGAAGGTTTAGTCAGATGTTAGACTGACATATTCTACTGAGAGGCATGGAGGTCTGGGGGAGGAGTGAAGTGAAGTGGAGTGGGGTTAGGAGGTTCAAGAAGAAAAAAAATAGAAGAGAGAGCAAACACAAAGATTCTGGGTACAAACACTGAATGTCAGCTGCCGTAAATCTCATTTTCACATCCTGCCACGATATTGAAGTTGTGAGTTTGACAGTTTGGCTCCAAACTCTAAAGCTTAAAACTTTGTTACATCACTGTGTAAAGAATGGTTTTATTCTTTCCCATGGGTCAACATTATCCAGCAGGCCGTGTGTTTTGGTGTCAGCGACGAGTGAGTGACATGACTGGCAAACAGCTCGGCTGAAAGACTTCAGGACAAAGAGACAAAAAAAAAAACAGGGTTTGTTAACTCGTGTTCTTCCTGCCAGTCAGTCTGCTCTGCTGCCAACTGGCTTGGTGATGTCATCAACGTGCTTCTCAGCCACGAAATGAACAAGACAGAGCAACTGGCCAAACTCTAACGATAAGCAATACATCTTAAAAACTGTACAAATACACCAGAAATTCTACTTCCACAATAACTTAGTCATCTGCCGGGGTAAATGCATTTTAAATACAACATTTAATGCATTAAAAACTAAAATAATCACCTCACAGTTGTATGCCTCCGCCAATCAGTCAAGTTTTTCATATTGTCAACAAATACCAATAAAATACCAAAACCATAAATGTGCTAGTCGGCCTCTCAACACTTCGACTTCCATCCCATCTGTGGCACTCACTTTGTAAATCTTTATAAAACCGCTCACAAATATATAAATTTCATTTTAAAGACTCAGTAATTTCCTAAAACAGCTGGGCACTGTAGTTTTTAAATCAAACATAACTCAAACAGGAGAAAGTGCATTTGTTGGGGGCTATTTTCAGTGGCGGATTAACCCACATTTGGTGCTCTAGGGAGTATTTCCAGCAGCAGGATGGTGTATGTGGGATTGAATCACAATAAACTACAGTGTGTGTGTGTGTTCATAGTAATGAAAGGAACAGGTCACCCAGTACAACAGTGAGGCTCACTGATGTGCTTTTAATAGTTTTTGGACAATGATGGAGCTCTATGGGACAGAGGAAGAAGAAATATTAGGCTTTGGGTACACTGATGATACTAGTTAGTGGGATCAGTTCATGGCTTGTTTTGGGCTCTTTTTGGAGTTTGTTGACAATAAGAAAGATTAGGATTTGTTTTACTCCCCAATTGGGTCATACTTTGCAGACAATGTTCTAATCAGGGGCTGTATTTTGAGTTTCCATGGAAGAGGGAAAGAAAACACTGCAAGTCTGATGTAAGCATACATTCTTTGTGTTCCCTGGAAAGCTGACTTCACAGAGTTGCACATCAGCAAGTCTCACAGACTCATTTTCTTTTGCATCATTTTCCACTTCTCTTCTTGCATAACTTCCAGTTTCCAGAAGGATTTGAGTCATAACCCCTGTGTGTGTGTGCAGTAATACAATCTCACTTCCATTTAACTATAGCCATAATGAAAGTTGCACGGATCCGCAATAGGTTTTGGTGATGAGGTTGTACTTCCTTGTTTCTGCCAATAGGTGCTGCTCCTGAGCTGTGCTTGCACACAAACATCTGTTAGTGCAAAGTTTGATGTTGATCTGTGGTTTAATATCCAGATAACCTTCCTCACCAACTCGGTCTACAGTAGCAAAGGATCAGAACATAGAAAATGCTCAACACCCTGTGCAGATGAACTCTCCAGCATCAGCAGCAGGGAGAAGAGAGCGGACAGCTTTTACAAACATTGTGGCGAAAACACAAAATCGAGGGTCAACCTAACTGAAAGAAAAAAAGTCATGAGAACCAGCGCTGTAATCACAAACATGCAAGAGCTCATCAGCAAACCCTGCGTTTCTGATTAGAGTCCCTGTTTCTAAACTCATTCACCAACTGCATTTTTCAGAGGATTAGGACAAAGGTAGTGAGCAAACACTTCATTCTAGCAAGTTTACCAATCCCATGTGAGTCTGAAACGTTGACGGGACTGAGCAATGTGGCAAAATCCACATAAAGCTGAAGTCGAGCCAGAAATCTGACCCAAGACAGACACGGAGCACATACATAGGTTACGCCAAGGTTGGCAAAATAGGTGTAAAAAAAAGCAACAAAGACCTGAAATGTACTGGATTTACAAAATTGAATATAGAGCTATACTCTGATTTTTATCTGTGAGTAGATTAAACATGCATTGTGATTAAATCCAATGAGAAACATGTAGAAAGCAAGAAAGGAAACACATTTGTGCACTGAGATACAGACAATAAATCTCAAAAAACACAAAAAACAAGGAGAAAATGTAGTCTGAGCAAACATACTGTATGAGTAAAATCGAAAAAAGGACAAGACAATCTGTTACTGGAATGCAAAACAGCACACCAGTAAAGATTGTCAAAAGGTTAAATCAAAGTAAGAGGCGATGATGAAGAGGACATTTTGTGCTGAAACATTTGTTAATGAATAAAAAGAATTCAAGGTTGAGTGTTTGATCCGAGTTTTGGCACTACAGTTCCCATCATTCTTTGGATGATGTAATCAGGAACTATAATATCATGGAGTCAGTGGCTGTGTCATAGACTGCATTACATTGACCTGAGTGTGTAATTTATCCACTATAAGTTGCCCTCAATTCCCACAATGGAACAAATAAAGTAGTGTCCATGGTGTGTACACTATTTTCTGATAACAATAGACAAACCTGTCAATTATGACGCAAAATTATGATGAATTAAGTGCGCCTAAAATCTCAGTTTACTGCTCACTATGGACTCAATTATGAGTGTCTATTATCTGGAAGGTAGTGAATGAGTGAACAAGGGATTGGTTTTGGACCCAGCTAAAGAGTAACGTGGGCTACACTTAGACACAGGTTTATTTTTAGCCAAGATTTCATTTACACGTTGGTGAATCTGCATCATAAAAAGTCATGCTGTCAAAGTTACCAACTGCAGCTTTAATTAAATACTAAGCCAAATTAGATTAGATTACAAATATCTTAAAAATCAACTACTGAATCATTTTGTTATGCTCACAACGTTCAGGCCTAAATAACAGACCAGAGGACAGCTGGGATGGAATTACCCCTTGAATACCTCAGGCTACTTGACCATGTGTTACAAATTAAGTATAAACAGACTTAAATCAGTTATCTGAAATACACAGAGGCCTGAAACATTTGAATGTGCATCATAACCCAACAACAAACGCCAAAGCACAGACAGAAGCCATCATTACAGATACGCTTGGCAGGAAAAAGACATTAAACCCAGAATGCTAAAAAGCTCTACACGGCACCGTGGACACAAGAAGTGATTTTACCATTTAATTATGCAGTAGAGTAACAAAAAGGCTGATTCAAGAGCACATGTGGGCAGGAAAGAGACAAATTAACTGCAACTAAGGCTGCAAGCGAAAAACAATTAAAAAGGACAGATGTCCAGTTTAACAATTAAAATGGAAAAACACCTCCTGAATCCACAGTAAGGGAGGAGAACAATTCATTTTTTGAACAAAACCCAACATGCTTTAAAGCGCGTCAGCAGAGGCAGGCAGCAGAGCAGGCAGCAGCTGATGGCTTTACCTGGGGGTGGCTGTGTCAGAGCTTTCCCATCATCCTTTGAGGGACCTTTGGTAGAACGGTCTGTCACAGAGAGAGCCAAGAGTCATGCTTTTGAAAACAAAACATCAGGCTGCACAAGTTGTCCTATTTTTAAACTGCACACAGACGCAAAGTAGGCCTTCTTTGAAAATAGACCAGACCTCAAGAGACTAAACTAGTAAATAGACGCTCGATGGATGAAAGCGGTATCCATTTTTGCTCGGAGAGAAAGAAGCAAGCCATCACCAAGCTAAGAGACAATATACACAAACAGCAGCAGTGTTACATATTTACATGAAGACAACCCTTGGGTTTCCTGCTGTGATACAGTTAACACTAAAGCCAGATGCACACAAAGGCTGGAAAAGTGAGGGGACGACATTCAGAAGCCATTCAAGAGGTTTAAAGCCACATCGCACTGTAAACTGCATCGGTCTCTATCAGCATCCGTACAACCAGGACAGACAGCTGCAGCAACAATAGAATCCTTAAAGGAGAATCAATGCAGCCTTGATTAGCAGAGGCAGCAGAGTGTTGCTGTGTTTACCGCTGGGTCTCCTGTGTAGGAGTTGATAATGGATGCATATCATGTTGCTGCCAAACAATACAACAGTGAGCACAGTCTGACTCAGAATAAAACAGTATCCACAGCCTTTATCTACAGGACATTACTGTATACGAGTGCTGAAAGAATTGATCAGTAAGCTGATCTACAGAAAATTTATGGCAATTTGGCTAATCAATTTGTCATTTATCAAGCAAAAACATTGAGAGTACTCCACCAATTTAGCACTGTGGATGCACAGTGGACAGTTTAAAAGACAAAAAGGATCAAAATCGATGCAGCAGAACTGGAGATATTTACAGTCTTTCTTCCTTGTCAAAACCTGGCGCCTACATTACCCACAATTATCTATGAATGTTCTTTTCATTCTTCAAACAACATACTTGTGTTACTTTCCACGTGTACAACCGACTGCAACACCATGAATGTCTTTGAGATACAGATTGTCTAAAAGCGTGTGCTGTTAGCAGAATTTGTACAATTCATCAAATTGAGACCACAAAGACGAGCAAAATGCCCAAAACTCTTGGAGAAACACCAGGGGGGCTGCGAGATGCAGCGACGAGGAGGTTATGCTGGCAGGCTTTTTGCCCTACCTTTGAGTGTGGCTAAAGCTTTTTGTACAAAAATGTGTGCAAACATAGCTGTTCACAATAACAACTTCACAGGGAACCTTGAAGACTGCTTACAGCTAAATCTAAATTAATCAAATAAGGGATTGGAAAGAATTTGTATTTGATTAGCATGTTTGATTCTGAACTTGGATAAAATATTGACAAACCTCAAGTGTAAAACCCTCAATCTGAAACTACAGACAGGTCAGACCTAAAGATGAATAACACCCTAAGAAACAGAAAGTGTGGAACTAAGAGGAGTCCCAACGGCATCCTGTATTTCAGCCTGAAGGAAAACACTCCCCAGTTGCCTCTAAAGGCTGTTATATAAACCTCTCAGTGGTAGTTTCAGGTTCAACCCCTGAAGAGAAGAGCATTTCTTATTACTTTCTTTCACTAACGAGATTAGAGCCGGTCAAAGCTGCAACCGCACAATGCTCTACAGTTCCTATTCGTCTCAGCTGCAACGCCTGTAAAATGGGATAAATATGTTAGCTGGCGGTTTAGTAAAGAGCGGCGAGGCCTTTGGCTACAGCCCAACTAGGAGGAAGGTGGAGGAGCACTCAGGGAGTGACAGGCATCCCTCTTTAACCCCTCCCACGCTGTTCTGGTATTCAAACTGTACCAGAAACACAGACAGGCGTGTAAACACAGTTGTAGAAACACACACATGCACATGAAGACACTCACAAGACAACCTGAGCATGCACGAAAACTTGCACGAACACTGTCAGATACACGCTGCGGGAATAAAGACACCCACAAGCTGCATGAAATTGTGCAGAGAAGAAAAAAAAACAACACACACACACAGTCTGGGTGGTACATTCAGTTATCACAGCGGCTGTAAAGAGCCTAGAGGCAGCTCTAGATTCCCAAACAGCCCGTGAGGAGGCGAATCAAGCTGCAGGGACTCTCACTATAAGAAGGCCATTACATTTCTGTAGAGCAGGCAGGCTTTAAACCTTCTGTAGACCTGCTACAGAGCTGGCACATTGTTATTGGTGCAGAGAGTTTATCTCATCTGGTTACACACCTCTATCGCCACCCATATCTGGGATTTCTTTTTAAAGATTCAAATAGGTCAGGTGTTGTGGTCAAATCAATGCAGTTATGGACTCACGGTGTCGGTTAGGGTTGTCACAATAACCGCAATATTGCTATTGACAAGCCAACCGCAGGGGATGGCAGGGAACTGCCACAACTGCCATGTCTGCATTTTAGAACAGGCGAAAATGACACACTTATAATGCTTGAAAAAAACTGCATGGATTTTGCACAAAACTGCATGTGATTATTATAAAGTGGGCATGTCTGTAAAGGGGAGACTCGTGGGTACCCATAGAACCCATTTTCATTCACATCTCTTGAGGTCAGAGGACAAGGGACTCCTTTGAAAATGGCCATGCCAAGTTTGGAGCGTTATTTAACCTCCTGCGTGACAAGCTAGTATGACATGGTTGGTACCAATGGATTCCTTAGGTTTTTCTAGTTTCATATGATGCCAGTATCTTCACTCTAGCTTTAAAAATGAGCCTGCTTCAACCTACAAATCCCAAGTTGCATTAATGCGTAAAAGAAATTAGTGGCGTTAAAACGAATTTGCGTTATCGTGTTAACTTCGACAGCCCTATTTTTAACTTGTGAATCATGTAAAAGACAAACTTGCATCAATTCGTCTCGTGTGAGAATCTGATTAGTATAAATCAGGTCAAGCTAGCGCATCAGTTAACTCTGCAGCTCTTCTTTATAATTCAGGACAACAAGGTGGTGTTTTTTGAAGGCTTTTTTTCCCTCAGTAAAACCTTGGCTACTGCAGCTTCTATACAAAAATAAGCCCCGTGTTGTATATTTTAAATAAGTAATGTCTACATTTTCTCTGCATATGAGGATGGTCAAAATTAATTTACTAAAGAGAAACACCCGAAAACTACTTATTTCACCAATATACAAACACATTTGAGGTAGATCTAAACGGAGCAGGAAAAGATATTTCAAAGGGAAGACAGGCTGCACAAACTGTCAAGAAACTCTGGAAACAGACTCTGTTCTCACTTGGAAATCGAGGAGAGCAAAGAAGAGAAGCCTTAAAGAAAACTCTACAGGCTAACTAGGCAGACTCTCATTCAGTAGGGCAGGAGGACGATGGTGCACAGAGTTGCCAGGGAGATGTTCCAGTACTTTGTGTACACCAGTGTCTCGGTCTACAGTTTGAGTCCAATTAGGAGACTGTGTGCACTGAATTCAGCTGTCAGGTTCCTATCTGACGCCGCTTCAGTATGAAAAGGCTAATCTGTGGGAGCGCAGAAAGGAGCTGGGCGGCTAAAGACAAAAACAACTGGAGCAGAGTCGATCAGAGAGAGAACAGCGTTTCCCAGCAACCTTTTACACAGCAAAGACAAAAACTGATGGAGGGCAGGGCTGCACTTTGACGAACGAGTACTTTTTTGTCACTTTTGACCTGTGCGCTGAAGTCCTTTCCTTGTTTTCAATTACAAACAAAATATTTAGTGGGTGCAGTGTGTAGGATTTGGTCACATCTAGCGGTGAGGCTGCAGATTGCAACTACCAAAAACTCCTCCCGTGTGCGATGTGTGTAGGAGAACCATGATGGCCGACGCGGAAACATGAATGGCCCTAGAGTCGGTATTTGGTTTGTCCCTTTTGGGCTACTGTAGAAACATTGCGGCTGGCTCCATGAAGAGGACCTGCTCCGTATGTAGACAAACAGCTCATTCTAAGTTAATGAAAACAATTTAACGATTCTTAGTTTCAGGTTATTATACACTAAAGAAAAGGGATGCACCGATTGCAAAATTCTGGGCCGATACCGATGTTTAAAATAACAATTTGGCCAATTGTGCTTCCAACTCTGTGACATACGTTTCCTGTTTCAACACAACAATGCCACTGTACAAACAAAAGGTCCATAAAGAAATGGTTTCCCAGTTTGGCGTGGAAGAACTGGACTGTCCTGCACAGAGCCCTGACCTCAATCACCCAACACCTTTGGGATGAACTGGAACGCTGACTGCAAGCCAGGCTAGCTACAGAGAGCAAATCCCTGCAGCCAGGTTCCAAACATTGAGAAAGCCTTCCCAGAATAGTGGAGGCTGTTATAGCAGCACATGAATTTCCATGATTTTGGAATGACATGTTCATCACATATGGGTGTTCTGCCCCATAAATTCAGCTGTCATGGCACTAACACAGTCACATCCCACTCACGAGTCCAGAGAACTGAAGGCAGCTCAGACTAGGCCTGAAGCCAACAGGCACAAATGAACCAGAGGACAGAGCTGCCCAAGAACGACTGGAAGAAGGAACAACCCCGGGAACCCACAGCTGTCAGGATGAGACCACAAAGACATGTTGAAACCAAAGAGGTGAGGAGACAGAGCTTGCAGCTGAGGACGGTGTTGAGATTTGCCAAGAAGACGCTGAAAAACTGGATCACAACAACTGACTCAGCTACTGTTCAGCTGTGACTGCTAACACAAACAGACAGCTGGGTTTGTGGCTGGCATGGATACAGATAGAAGACAAGACTCGCAGCGGGAACACACTCACACCAAGGAGACATGCTTGAGAGGCTGAGAAGCAGAGGGAAAAGAGGGGGGGAGTGATGAAACTCTTTTTTGCATCAAAGCCAGTTTAACCCAAAGAATTAGACTCAATTAATTCTGTTTCTTACAATTGATTCTGTGTTTTGCTTATCTCCCTTTAGCCTTTTTAAGAAAAAAAAAAAAAATCAATTCTTTAAGAAGAGGCACATTTGAGAAAAGCAGCGCAGCAAACAGAAGAAAGGAAGCAGAGAGGAATGCACAGGATCGCCTTTGTGCGTGCAGCTAAATGCACCTCATGAACCTTGACCAATATTCAAATGTTCAGATTTGCATACATAAGGAACACCACTGGGAAGCTACAGATGGTCTCACATGCTCGTGCATAGGTCACAAGTATGGCATTTGTTTTGATTATAGAGACCTGTCAAAATTAATGCGAAGAAATGATCTTGATGCTCTTGGCGCAAACATGACACACATGAATAAGTGACTCACCAGGTCTGCAGCGTAGGCCGTCGGCAGCCAGCTCCTGGCCCTCCGGACACACACAACTGTATTTGGGGGAGTGTTTGTTGATTTGCGGTGCGGCCAGACACATATAGCTGCAGCCTCCGTTTTCGCCTTTCTCTGCGCACCAGTTAGTGCCTGCACACAAGATTGAGATCAGATCTGATAAGTTGAACAAAAATGGATAGAAAATCTGCTATCAAGTTGTAGTACAGAAATCATCCATCACATAAGATTAAGCCAGTACTGGAAGGGGCTGATATCTCACATGTATGATGATGATGTACGAGTTGTCCCAAAATATTTAATTAAGTTTTAAATCTGATCTGGTCAGATACAGAACTTTAAGATATTTGATCAGATCTAGACTACCACAGGTTTTTTGCTATCCATGCCATCTAAAATAAAGTGAAACAAACTAAAACAGCAGAGGGAGCAGAGAGAGAGCAACATTTAAATGCATAACAAAGTTCACTTGACGTTGGAAACAGCAGATTGACCAAACAATCTCAACTCAAGGTCCACTTACTAGCTTGTTCCAAGGCATTTAGTCACATCACACGCCACTTTGCTCATTTGTCATGGCTCAACACTAACTTTTAAAAGTGGTTGCTAGGCTGCCGAACCCTAACACTTGCACATTTGTTTGTGATGTTGATGGGTTAATCAAACTTTTCACCCCACAGTCATACAACTAAATTTGCATCTCTAAAGCAGATACACTAGGGATGAGAACTGACATGATTTTATTGATACCAATGCCATTATCGATTCTGTTTATAGATCTGACTCTTTATCGATTCCTGCTGTTTGCTGTTCCTATTTTCTGTATGTTAAAAAGTGGTTGCCACTGATGGCCACCAAAAGCCAAGAATTAGTTGCCAATTTCTAAAATGGTTGCAAAGACCAACATGGCAACCCTTACTGTTAAGCCTTGGTTGTTATGGAATTGTAAACACTCAAACTTTGGACTTTTTTGGACTTCTCATGTGCTGGCTTAAAAGTTGAACTTTCAAGCTCAACTGAGTAAACTCTAAACGCTGGTGGCCGTGTGATAGCTAGTAAGCGGAGATTGTTTTGTCAAAAAGCAAAAACCCATTGGTTCCTTCCTCCCATACAGCTTTAGCTAGTAGACTTGTATCAATTATGGCTGCATGATTACAACTTAAATGATAATCATCATCATACTCCCTGTACCCGAATCATGTGTAATTACAGCAATTTCTCATCATTAACCTTCATTAACTCTGTAACATTAAAAAAAGAAGAAAAAAAAAGTCTACACAGGCAGCTTTGAACTTGAGGTTGCTGTGATTTCACTGAGCCTGCAGGACTCTGGGTGTTGAGCTGGAAAGTCTTCTTATTCATCAGTCATGTCAGTCCGTTCCTCTTGTCTCTCTCTGCTGGTTTCCACTCCAAGCAGGTTCTTACCAGACAGCTGGATCAGCTCGTGGTACACTATGATGTCCTGGGGGTCATTCAGGTTGCTTGCCAGCGTCACCACATCATTGCCCGTGAACTTGTTTGCACCGTAGATGGCTTTATTTTCACCGTCCGTCCAGAAGACTCGATCCTGGAGAGAGGACAGGGAGAGACAGAATTCCAATGTGTTATTTCCACGGCCTGAGAAAGTTTAACCAACATTTGTGAATATGAGCTACTCTCTCAAAGCCAGAAACCAGAGAAGTAAGTCTCAGACTTGTCTGCCTGAGACCGTAGGAATAACGTGTGAATTTTGTAAATGGGCGTAGTTCCCCTTTAATAACTACAATGCTGAAGCTGTGCCTATGGAAGAACATAAGAGATGAGGCCAAAGTGCAGAACACCACAAACTGCAGCATCAGGATACCTCAGAGTGCATTATTTAACAAAGAAAGGCAAACAGTAAAGCAGAAAACTCATTCATTGTTAAACTTCTTTTGCCTTTTTCTGAGCATCTTTGGCTTAACCAACTAAAGTATTGTTGCCATGGTTACTTGCAGCAGAATCCTGATAATCAGAAACAAGAATTTCAGTGGCCATGGTCTTAATATTTATATGATGTAAATACTAGGCAGGTTATGTATTCATGCTGAACTGTCATGGTACTGGGGTCACTGTATGGTGCACGCAGCCGCACGCAGAATACACTGTATGTAGATTAATAAACGTAATGTGGAACACAAAAAGCTGATTGGCGTGCGAGTCAGTAACACTATGGCGAGCGAAAATGAAACGCCGGAGCTGGAAGACCTGCCTGTGGGTTCCCGGTCAGCTACAACAGCAACAGAGAGAGAGAGAGAGACACCTTTTCAAACTGAATAACATAAACTTTCTAAATGGGCTCCTTTGCGTTTCTTGTTGCAATGTTTGTTAATTCAGCAGCTGACGGGAAGTAAACTTGGACCAAAGCTGTTGCCCTAACAACAAAATAGCAATGAAAAGGTCTATAAGATGAGGACGGTGTGTCATCGTTGCTGCTTTAAACCGCCTGTTCCCTGCAAAGCTTATTTTCCTGTCTCAAAAAAAGAAAGTAATTTCTAGGAGATTGAGCAGAGGTTCAACAGTATTGCATTTTTAAAAGAACCCCTTTCAAAAACATATGTGATATTTGATTATTTTCTTGAGATTCCCACTCTCAAATGGGTGGGAGGGAATTGCAGAGCATAAATACTGTGCAAAATGGAGATGGAGAGACTCTACATCACAAATTCAACCATCTGTGTGCGAAGACCATCTGCGTGGCGTTCCTGCACTGCACTTTGCGGGGACCACCTGTCAATCAAATTAATGTCTCTGCTGATTTAGATGACGCTCTGTTTTGGTCTCTTTAGCCTTGCTGGCTTCTTTCACTGCTCATGTTAATCCTGTTCTTCACGTTTATCCACAAAAAAAACAAAAAAACCAAAATGTAGCTTCCTGTGCAGCAGAAGATTTTTCCCATGAAGGAGCTACGAGAGATGAGAACACTGAACATGAAGCGCTTCATGGACTGATTATAAGTTGGTTCACATTTCTATTAGCTGGAAAAAGCAAGAAGCGAAATGTGGTTTTAAAAACGGTTACTAATTGTTATTTTAACTATACTGTTAATGTGTTACAGTATAGCTGAATGTTAAAACTGTGCACTATAGAGTTCAGAAATTAACTGTAGCATAAGCACATGAGCCTGCATGTGAATAAATGTGTCATCTGTCTGAGTGAGAGAGCGAGTTAGCAGTTGTGTGAGTGGGTGGAGGTGAGAGAGACAGCCAGAGAGCCACATGTCCGTGATTTTATGATTTGGAGAGATTACATGTAAAAGAAACTGTACTGATATATACTGTATAAAAAAAGAGTGCAGCTATCATTGTTAGTACCACCAACATACATGTCGTAAAAATCTAATACAATTAATTTGAATGATAACGACTGACTGGATCAGAAGACAATCCGTAAACAACGTGTAAGATTTTATCCTCTGTCTGCACCAACTGACCCAGACTGGAACAGATTCTGTCCAACTCATTTCAATCAGTCAAGACCAAATCAGCAATATCATCAGCACAGCAATTATAACCTGTGTGCCTCCTCCATTGTCAGAGAGAATGAAGAGCGTGTGTGTGAAAGAGAGTATAACAGCAGCAGTACCTCAAAAACAGTGAGAGCAAAGGGATGAGCCAGGTAGTCTGGAGACTGGAGCACTTTCTTCCTGTTGTCTCCGTTCAGGTCGACGCTGCAGAGCATGTGCAGCTTTGAGTCGACCCAGTACAACCTGCCTTTGATCAGATCTGGGAGGAAGAAGAGAAATGAAAGAGGGAGATGGAAGAAATAACAGAAGAGTGGAGAGACGACAGAGGGCAGAAAAAGACAGGAGGGAGAGAATAATTACAGTGATCGAAGGGAGAAGCCCAGATGAACAATGAATAGGGGTGTGTTGACAGAGGAAATGAGAGCAGGGAGTTGAAGAAGGGAGGGATGAATGAATACAGAAGACGAGTTGAGATAGAAGATGAGGCATGGCGGGCGGAGATAAGGAGAAAAGAAGAGGGAGAGAGAGAGAATCAAAATCAATACAACATTTCATTAACAAGGACAAATCAATGGCTTTTCCAGTGTGGGGGGTGTACATAGAGGAAGAGGAAGAGACCGAACAAAGGACAGCATTTGATTATATGATCTGGTGATAGTATGGATAAAGAAAATCCAACAGTGTTATTAGATACAGTGATCTTCGATGTACTTCAGGAGTGGAGATATTTTAATAGGTTTCACTGATTACTCGGGGGAGAATTCACAATGATTAAGGGTTATGTGCTGAGGCTGCATTGTTCATGCTTGTCAACTTAGTTATTAGTAAATGTATCTCACAAAGTGGAGACATGAAAATGATACAAAACTACAAATGGCTACATTTTCTGAGGAAAATGTGTGTTTTAACTTCAGCTAAAAAAAAATTTACATTGCAAACATTTGAAAGTGCTTTAATGTCTTAAAGGTTTGATACTTTGGAGATCTGAAATGTATATTTAAACAGGAGTAATAAAGTAAACAGAAGCACCGAAAGAAGGACAAAATGTACGTGGCAGATACAATTTAAATACTGAAAGCTGAAGTGTAGTAGCAGCATTAAAGTCACCCTTTGGTTTGTGAACTGCCGTTTTCAAGCTTCAAGTTCTGCATTTTGGTCATTGCCATCTTGGTTTTTTGCAACCAGAAATGACACGAGAGGGTGGAACTAAGAATAATTGAACGCTGAATAAGACATTCTTAAGCAACCAACTGAAAACACACTGTGAAAGGATTAAAGTTCTAAGACAAAAACACGGACAACTCTGTGGTAGCGAACTGTCAATCATAAGGTAGGTAGGTAGGTGTTGTATGTGTGTGTGAGATCCTACCCAGGGTGATTCCATTAGGCCACTGGATGTCCGTCGCTACCAGAACCTGTCTGTCCACTCCGTTCATACCAGATTTCTCAATCTTGGCTGGCTCGCCCCAGTCTGACCAGTACAGA
>CAKAOI010048650.1:0-26771 GCA_916701655.1 Sebastiscus albofasciatus
AGAGAACGTCAACTGTCTTGTGTTTTAGTACCAAAACAAACATGGACAACAACCAACAGCCTGCCCTGGTGATATGCAGTGACATTTGTTCAGGCCAAAAGAGGCGGGAAAGAGTGAGATCCTAGATGGAGAGGTGTGACTCGGACTTCTTTAAAGCTTCACAGATGTCATCCATTAATTTGATGGCTACAATGTTATTCTTTCAAATGAAAGCCAAAACTACAGAATTAAGACTCAAGTTGCAAAAAACTGGAATTACTGTATATTAACATTTTGCATTTTCATACTATGTCAAATCCTCCCATCAGCTCTCCTTTACCAAACGTTTTATTACCCATTTCTTCCACTTTCTGTTTTGTAATAGCAAAAAAAAAATCAGATGAAGATGGATGTGAATACAGTATATTGCAATGTTTCTTCTAAGCCAATGTAAAATTGGTTCACAGAGGCAGTAATAAGTATTAAATATTCATGATTAAATACAACAAGCAAAGTTAAACCTTGTAATAAAAAAAAGTACTTCCTTAGGTTATGGATATGAAAGACTTCAATAGCCAAAAACTCTGCTTCAGCAGGACTGTGTGGGTGTGGTTTGATCAGTTTTGAATAACAGAGGGCTGGCAACATAAGCAAACAACCCCACAACTTTAACTCGAACCAAAACTTTGGCAGAAAAATGTGTGGTCATGCAGGAACCCATCATTCATAGAAAACTAGTATTACCGCCTCGCGGTTATATGCCTCCGCCAACCAATCAAGTTGCAATTTACATCCATGTCTGTCCAAAATGTCATCATTTCATTGTTTTATCCTGTTAGACATTTGTGTTAAATTATCATAATAAGCATATGAATTCTTGAGCTATGGCCAAAAGCGTGTTTTGTGAGGTCACAGTGAGCTTTGACCTTTCTAAATCAGTTAATCTTTGAGTGCAAGTGGACCTTTGTGCCAAATTTGAAGAAATCCCCTCCTGGCATTCCTGAGATATCGCGTTCACAATAACTAGTGCCCGTTGAAAACACGCCTGTTGAGAACGGCCTGAATGCTTGGCCTGTGGTGTTACTGCTTGCAGTTTTCTCGAGAACCGCTCATACAAACAACTTCACACTCAACACTGCGCCTCGTTGGGGTCGTGAGCAATACACCTGCCATGACATGGTTGCATTATACACCCAAGTCGCGGCTACTCACGGTCAGATACACAAAATACACTCTGGTTCATAGGGGCAGACTTTCCCGTTAGGCAAGGTAGGCAACCGCCTGGTGCCCAAACTAAAAGGGCCCCAAACAGCTATAGATTTATTATGATGTAGTTTTACTATTAATAGTTAAAAGTTTTACTGCAGAAAAAAGGTTTTGAATACTTCTTCACCACTGCCAATACCAACAGTTCCAGTTAGAAAGGGTGAAAACTAAAGCAAGACAGTGTTTGCCCTTGGGGCCCCCAAAATCACTAAGCCCGCCCCTGAAAAACACATCCAGGTCGCTGTTACTCGCAGTCAGAAATATTGGTGAAATACACTTAACGGAGGCAATTTTCAAATAGGCGTATTAGTTGCTTGCTCTGACATAACCACTGAGGTTATAAAGTAGAGCATGGATTTAATTAGCAGAGGTATTTTGTTGGTGGTAATGATATTACAGCCATTGTTATAAGTGAGTATCAAGTCGGACACTGGGGAAATACCGTCTTACTCACAGGGGGAAAACACCCACACACAGGTTGCGGCTTACTCACAATCATGCAGTAAAATACACTCTGGTTCGATTCTGCTTCCAGTTGGCTATCCGCTCGTGTTGAGGTGAAGAAAAGTTCGGTTGTAAAGTGAACCTGCAGTAAATGAGCCGCGGTCGTTCGGAACGATTGCTTACTGGTATTGCCGTTTGCAGCGTTGTTGGGGTCTCGTACCCGTTCGGAGTGCTGAGCCGCGGTCTGCCCGCTGTGGGCAACATGCTCATCTCAGTGTGCAGAGCCCTGAAGCCCCATCCCTGCTGCTGCACAGAGCGTTGTGTGCTTGTTTATTCAAAGTTTATTAATATTGAAAGTGTCCAAATTGCACCAAAATTCGATACTGCACGTCCATGGGTCCCCGGCAATACACCTGCCATGCGTGAAGTCGATCGGATGAGCGGTTCTCGAGATATCCGAATAACGACAGACAGAGATTCGGACGGATGGACGGACAACCCGAAAACATAATGCCTTTAGCCATGGCTGTTGAGAATGTGTTTTCAGGGCCTTTAAAAAGGCAGCATTTTTCTGATACACTATAAGCATATTGTTTGGCTATCAAGCACATTATTAAACAGTGATGAATATAAATAAGACACTGCCTGTGGCTATAATATTATGTGCTACAGGTAATGAAAGCACACCAGATGCATCGTACGGATCCTGAAAGGCTTGTACTTCACTCTGCTGAGAGGAACAAGCAGACTGAAGCAGGCACACTGTACACAACATTCCATCTTAATACCTTCCAATACTCTTCCAATAATACCACAGAGCTGACCATTCTGCGCTACAGGGCTCCTGCATCAAATCACACTACATTAGAGGAGCTCATGATGGTGTTTACCTCCTGTGCTTCTTTTAATTGTGCTGCTACATTTCTCCGAATATGAACTGCTGTGCTGTGTGATAATTATCACCATAGAGCTCCACATTCTTGGGAAGAATATCAGTGTTTTTTTATGGCTGTTCTACTCCCTGGGCAGACAGCTATTTCTTCATCAACACTAAAGGGAGGCTGTCACAAAGAGAAAGAGCTGGACAAATAGGGAATAGGAGAGATACAACTATTCTGGAACCGCTCCTTGCAAGCTGCTGCCTAAAAATAGTTGGTCATGGAGTGCTGAGTTGGAAATCAGCGTCTGACTTTTTTTAACTGTTGCATGACTAGACAATGTTCAATGGTTGTTGGAAAAGAGATATGTAGAGGTAGAAAGGCTGACAGAAACACTAGAAAAGAAAGATGCATGTTGTGAATGTATTGAGGGTCTGCTCAGCGTGTATTCTGGTTGCTTTTCTTCTTTAGACAATAAACACATTAAAACTCTTATTAGAATAGGTTTCAGTTCTCCCTCACTAAAGAAATTGCCTTTTTTTCAGTTGGCTACACAAATGTGTTCACATTAACAGAAAGAAAAAAAATCTTAAAATATTGATCATAAAGAATTTCTCATCACATAATTCCAACACTGCGTACGCATTGCAGGCTTAAAGCATTTGCCCGCTGCACTGTAG
This sequence comes from Sebastiscus albofasciatus, assembly GCA_916701655.1. NCBI lineage: Eukaryota > Metazoa > Chordata > Actinopteri > Perciformes > Sebastidae > Sebastiscus > Sebastiscus albofasciatus. Next base: position 3,248 of record CAKAOI010048650.1, read on the forward strand.
CAGTAGCTACTGCCCCGAGAAGCTACTGTAATAAAAATGTATGAACACGACATGACATGGGCAAAGAACACTCATCAGAGATATGAGCCCTAAGCTGCACAGAACAGAATCTAGGCCAGTACACTGATAAGTTTGAGCTTGCCTCAATGAAATTATAGCAGACTCAGCGCTGCATACCGTTACTGAACTTCAGATTTCTCCAGTTCAGTTCAGTTAGAGGTAAATGGCATGAACATTATATGTATCTTTTGTTGTTTTTTTTTGGATTGTCTATGTTGTATTTTCATTATATTGTGACTTTGTACACACGACATCTATTGCACATCTGTCCGTCCTGAAAGAGGGACCCCTCCTCTGTTGCACTTCCTGAGGTTTCTTCCATTTTTTTCCCTATTAAAAAGGGTTTTTTTTGGTTACGTTTTTCCTCATCCGATGGGAGGGTGGCACTGTAAAGGACAGAGGGTGTCGTATCAGATGGTAAAGCCCCCTGAGGCAAATTTGTGATTTGTGATATTGGGCTATACAAATAAAATTGACTTGACTAACAAAAATCACAAAATGATCAGAATGTCACAATATTTGCTTTGCAGATATGTGTGGGTCGTAACATCTGCCAGTCAGGCCGCACCCCCTTGACTTTTTGCGAAGTATCCGTATGTGTAATTACTTAAATACTTTATTTCATTAGCAGAGGGATGCGCCCTCTCAGTGTGTACACAACTGTATGTAAGTAGTGCTATGATGTTGGATGTTACAGGGACTGTGAGAAATTCAAATGCAGATCCCGCTGTAAACTTTTTTTACTCCGATTTGAATCGCAATATATCGCCTTATTTACAGTATCGCAATATATCACAATATATTGAAATGTAACCCCTGTATCATGATACATATCGTATCGCCAGATTCTTGCCAATACACAACCTGAGTCACTGTTACACTTCAAACACAATGTTCTAATCTAGCGTAAAGAAGCACACCAACAAAAGTAGGTCATTGGCCAAATACTAACCTGCATATTGGAAACCAGCAATGTGCTGAATCCATTGTTAATTTGACTGTGGTACATTCTGTTGTTCAGATGCATCATGCAAAAAGCATTTAGAAGAGGCAAGAGTGAAGACAAATTGTCAACAGGTTATGACAAGAAGGGCCCACAGGCATATAACACATGGATGAAAAAAGGAGAGGCTGTTCTCATATTTTTTACTCCACTCCCTTCTGTACTTTCCACCACATTCCTATCCTCCATTATATACCACGTTATGAAACTACTGTTCCCGGACGTATACAGGGCAGAGAAAGACAAATAGGGAGACAGATAGAAAGAGATTGAGATAAAGGCATGTTGTTGGGTCAAAATAATTACATTTTTTACCCAAAAGTAAACTCCAGGTGTTTTAAATATGCATCTCTGACTTCTGCTTTATTCACAAAGGATTTCCAGTGGCATGGCAACAGATAACTAGCCATCCAGTAAGCAAACAAATCCATGCAAAGCCAAACAAATTAGAGGTTAAACTCGCCTTTCTTCCTGTGCTAATAACTATGTCATGGTTGCCACCAGGTTATATTGGGCAGGACTATTGGGCTAATAATATCTTCAAGATGTCAGCTGTACCTGACACTCCTTCAACACATGAATGTGGACGGCTCCACCTTATCGATACTTAAACAACTTTCATATTATGACTCACCAGCAGCACCAGTGTGCGTGGGCCATGATTCATAAACAAGATGCTAGCATTAGCTTATAGCTTAATCTCAGTAGCAAGAGCATTAGTTAGCTATTTATACAACTATTTATAATACAAAAGAAAGTGTTTGTGACGCCTGCTAAACACAAATGAAGTCGTCAAAGTCCTCCAAAGCAATGAAGTGGAAAATTAAAGGTTACAACTTTAGCCAACTAGGATGCTAACAGGTTAGCCAAGCAAGCTAACAAAGTTCAATCCTCATCAGATGCCTCTAATTTTCTCCATGAGGCAAAAACAACAACTTTAGTTAACTTGCAGTACTCTTAAACGTCTTGGTACTTACACAACGCTCCTCGAGATCATCCAGGACACCATGTTGTCTGTCTTTGTTGTGCAGAGCTGTGTTAGTGGTAGATAACAGCCCGGTGATGACGGCTAGCTGTAACTTCTTCAGCCAAAACTTCGATGGAGCAGCTAACTATCTCTCTGTATATCAGCCAACATGTTAGTAAAACGTCTGCTCTGTTTGTGTAGCCATAGCTAAGCGATGGAACATATATCCAAAATTATTAGCTGGTTGTTTTGTAGCTCATCCCCTCCAGTTTCCTCCTTCCTCTCTCTACTTTACTCTCCTTCACTTCTTGTTGGCACCACAACGGTGCTCAGATAGCCACTGTGACGTCAACCGGAAATAGAACAACCTCCCGACCCCTCCTATTGGTCAGTTCAGTCTGTTTACAACAAACGCGAACTCTGATTTGTTGGCCGCGTTTGATCATGTGATTTCTGCGTTTTGACAGAAGCGGAGGGATTTAAAAAGTCAGCGAGCTGTGCTCTGATTGGTCCTCCTGAGATTCGTGGCGAATTCTAGCCAATGGGTGAGAAGCAATGAGGTGGTTTGGTGGAATCTTCATAAACTTTATTTGTTGCAAAAACGAGACTGTCAACTTTGTCAAACTCTAAGGAGGTCTCTGCTCCACTGTTAAATATAAATATAAATAAATATTCATCAGATATGTGTGTTTATATATAAATATATATAATATAAGATAAGATAACCTTTATTAATCCCCGGAGGGAAATTCAGGTGTCAAAGCAGCAACATCAGTGAACAGTGAATCACAGAAGAGGTAAAGGTATACAAAAAAATCTAAAAACAATAATAGAGATATAAAAGATACAGAGTGAATATAGTGTGTGCAGTCTGTCAATAAATAAATGTAGTATGTGCAATAAATAAATGTAATATGTACATGTGTGCAGTCTATAAAGTGGTATATAGGATGTATAGTGTAAGTAAGTGTAAAGTGCGCCAGTGGTTAGAGTCTAAGATGGTTGCATGTTTAAAGGTAGATAGTGCATGTTTAAACTTCTTAAAGTCCTAATATTAAGTAAGTAAAGCTTTATTTATTTATATAGCACCTTTTCAAACACACCGTTACAAAGTGCTTCATACACAAATGAAACACCAAACAATGATGAAAACAGGGAAAAATTACAATATGAAACACAGAAACAATGAGAAACAGATCAAACAAAAACAGACAAACACACACATGTGGATGAGGCCTATAAAAAGGCTTGCCTATAGAGATGGGTTTTTAGAAACCGCTTAAAACAGTCCAGTGATTCAGCAGCTCTAATAGATTAGAGGAGGTGATTCCAGAGAGTTGGGGCTAAGACAGAAAAGGCCCGATCACCTTTTGTTTTGCAGTTTGAGTGGGGGATGGATAAAAGGCCGAGACTAGAGGATCGAAGTGTTCGACCAGTCGAATATGGAACTAAGAGATCAGAAATGTAACTGTGGGTGAGGTCATGCAGTGCCTTAAATGTTATTATCTTAAAGTTGATTCTGAATTTTACAGGGAGCCAATGGAGGGATGCCAGAACAGGGGTGATGTGAGGCCGACAGCTAGTTCTGGTTAATAACCTGGCCACTGCATTTTGAACCACCTGTAGACGATTTAAAGCTGATCGACTGAGACAGGTGTAGAGGGAATTACAATAGTCTAGACGGGAGAATATGAAAGTGTGAATTAATAGTTAAAGATCTTTGATCTTTGGGGGGCACATTTTTCCTAGCACAGAAATGGACGGAATCTTCAGAAACTTTATTTGTTGCAAAAAATATTTGTAAGACTGGCAACTTTGTCAAACTCTAAGGAGGCCTCCGCTCCACTGTTCAGGAAACTGAAAATTCTTTCAGTTTATGACATAAATATTCATCAGGTATGTGTGTTTATATATAAATATATGTTCCTGCCTTCTTCTTTTTCGAAAAAATCTTTAAAAAAAAAAAATCATTAAAGAATCTTTAATGTCCTGATGGAGGTCTTTGTTGACCAAAACATTGACTAATAAAGCAGAGAAAAGTGTGTGCAGGAGCAAGTCATTTTTTTGAAAAAGTACATATTGGAGGGGATCTACTCCCAGCACCACAAACAATTTTGAGAATGTGCATGTTTTCCTCTCCTTGCCTTCTTCTTTACCATCATCGTTTAGCAACTTCTTTAAATTTAATTCTCAAATTCATTCACATAATACTAGACAGGTTAATCATCTTCACCTGCCTTTTTACAAAACAAAACATGGCCAGTACTCCCTCAGATATCGTGGTGTACAAATATAGAACACCAAAATACATGTTATCAAGAGCTTGTTATCCTTAGAACATTTTAAAAGGAAATGATCATCACATTTAATTCATGATGTCTAATTATCTTTTGATATGTTTAGATATATTTTCTTTTCTTCTTTACTGTTTTTTTGTATGTATTTCATTGTTTTTATTGGATTGTTTTCCACTGTTTGGTTAGGTTTTTCTACACATTGCCAAAAATTCCATAATAACCTTTCAGTATATTGTAATTCAAGAGTTCAGAGAGAAAACTAAACTTCTGCACCTCCTCATGGCTCTGTTTACAGGCTTTAAAAAATCTATCCTTGACGGGAGACTTTGGCCATTCACAGGTCATTTCAGAGAGAGAGCGTTCCTATTGGCTGTGCTCCGGCTGGTGGGCGGTGCTTGGTATTTCCTTTACAGATCTCAACATGGCTGCCAGGTCACAAACTTTCTCATTCTACAGCTAAACAGTACACTACAAGATGTTTCTGACAACATTTGAGGAGAGAAATAGGCATTAACGTAACATAATATTGATTCATATTTCATCAGCGCTGCCTAGTTTGGTCAGAGTTCATGAGTGATTGACAGCCGGCTCATAGAAGGCAGGTAGACGACAGACTCCAGATCAGCTCTGATTGGTTGTTTTCCTCCGGTCTGTGAAATCTTGCCGATGCCATTAGGAGGACACCGGAGGACACCGGAGGACACTGGAGGACACAGAGGCACATGATCTTTTACTGATTACGTGTCTCATGCGCTACTGTATGGATATAGTGACCGTTTTATAAAAAATAACTTTTTTTAATCATGTTTGCTCCAATTCTACCTACTGCTGCTTTAACATGGGATTCATGTTTATTCCCTATACTCATCATATTGTTGACATTTATCTACATTGCTGTACTCTGCATGCAAATGTACGATTTTAAGGACAAAATGTGTAATATTTTAAGACTTTTACATTGGGTAAACTGTACTGAAGCAAAATACCACCAGAAAAAATGGTTTAGAAAGAAATGATTATATCTATTTAATCCAGTGCACTTAAAGTAAGTGGCTTTGGAAAAGACAACCGACTGAATACCTGAAATACATGCAATGCAGCGGACTGCCTTTGTCTTCCTCATTGTGTAAACCACACCAGTCTTTAGGTCGTAATCATATTCATTACAGTTTTCCATACACAGCACTTGGCAGACACAATCCCCATCTGTGAGCTTCAGCATGCCTGTCTCTTTGTGTGTGCATGTCTATCTGTGTGTGTAGATAGTGATATCTGAGCACATGAACATGTGTGTGAGCTTGTATGTGTGCAGCAGCTATGAGCTTGTGCCTTTATATATTTGCATGATGTGCATGATTGTGACCACATGTGGATATGTGCGTGTTTTGTGTACATTTGATGCATGTATGTGCGTATAGGGGAGGAGGGGGGTTGCGTTCCTATAGCTACTTGTTATTCATGAAGGAGGCTGCTGCAGTGTGCAGCAGAGTGAGGGAGATTCCCAGTGGAGCCTCTCTGGTCACACTGCCTGTCTGGGACAGCATCAGCACCAGGATCACAGCTGAATAGAAAACACCTCCACATTGAGCATCCAGCGGCTCCACTTGCTAACCTCACAGTACTGTATAATGTCACACACAGCTGCAAAATGCAGTCAGAATCTTCAGCCATTGGTAAAAAACAAGTTATATTAGGTATGACACTGTTGCTGCAAGGCATTGAATCAAGCAGTGCATTATATATATAGATATAATGGTCCCACTCCCTGTGTCTTAGTGTCCCCAAGTCAGATTGAGGGAGGAGCTTTAACTATTTTCAAATGCATCAAGGTGCGACTTTCCACCTCACTCTACCGGTGTTCTTACAAATTTGACAACCAGACTTTGTAGTCTGTGTTTATTCACCACAAACAGCCAACGTATAGTCACTGTACAGATGTCAGCTGGCCAAACACAAATTATTCAGTCCAATTTTCAACTTGTACAGATTTTCAATGCACAGGGAAAAGTGTCCTTTTTACATTTCTGTACACATGAAACAAGCAAGGTACAACATGTTTAATTATTGAGCTGTAGAAGTGTTAGAGCCAGGATAGCTTTTTCCCCTGCTTCCAGTCTTTATGCTAAGCGAGGCTAACTATGTCCTTGCTCCAGCTTTGTACTTAACAACAGACATGAAACCGATATCCATTGATATAAAATGTTGTACAATTCCTTTAAAGGAACAGTGTGTAACATTTGGGGGGATCTCTTAGCAGAAATGGAATATAATATTCATATGTTTTCATTGGTGTATAATCACCTGAAACTAAGAATTCTTGTGTTTTCGTTAGCTTAGAATGAGCCCTTCATATCTACATAGGGATCCATAGGGCATCCCTTTTACAGAGTCCACCATGTTGCTCCGCCATGTTTCTACAGTAGCCCAGAACCATAGACTGTATATAACGATAAACGACCGGCCCGAACCAATCGCGACCCGAGCAAGGCCACAGCTTGTCAGCGAGAGAGCCTCACAGCTGCCAATCATGATGTCCCAACCCCTTTTTATAGCATCAAATACCTAATTAAAACCAAACTTATCAGAAAAAGTAACACTTGAACATAAATCAGCATGATAAGAACAAACTAAAATGACAGAAACCATCTTTGGGAAAAAATGTCTTTGACATGTACTTTGACTTTTTAGTTGGGCCCATGTCCCATCCACTAACATGAGGAGGTGGGCTTTATGACCTATACTGCAACCAGCCACCAGGAGACGATCAAGGTGTTTTGGCTTCACTTTTGTTGAGCTGTAATGTCATCCATCTTTATATATAAAGTCTATGCCCAGACTGGACAAACCAAACACTGGCTCTAGCAAGTGTTTTTCGCATTTTTACGTTACCTGGAGGCCACCATAGTTCTCTGACACTCTTGTGAAACTGCGGTAACGTCAGCCAGAGTCAGAGTGCAAAACCATGGTACCATCAACCAATGTCTAACTTCCGCTGCTTTTAAAGTAATGTTATTATGGTAAGGATGGCCTTTGAACGAGAAAGGGAGGAGTGAGTGGAGGGGTACTCAGTTGGTTGCAATCTGCAACCACCAAATCCTACAAACTGTACCTTTAAACAACACAAATATTCCATCATATATGACTATATATATATATTTATTTATTTATTGCCATTTTAGCCATTAGTCAGATTTGAATGGTGTTATCAATTTCATGCTTTTAAGGCCTGGAATTCAACCTGGCTTAATAATAAGACTGTAAGCAGGAGGTATCTGTTATCTTAGATCTGTCAAAAGTGAAAAAAAATACTTTCTTACAACTATAAAGCCATCAAGTTGCCCAGCTGTTGTTGAAAGAAATAACACTAACTAAAACCACAATGTCTGTTTTTTTGCAGTACTACACCTGTTCACTAAACATGACACAGTATATGAAGAGAAAAGAAAAATGGTAATCTCACTTCTTCATGGTGCTTTTTCCTTTCAATTGTCTCATTTCTTACTCCAACACAATGATCCACCTACCCTTTTCTTTTTCTTTCCCTCTTTTGTCTCATGTGCATTCAGCGTGACTGTGTTTCTTCAACATCTATTCTCTTTTTACAGTTTCTCTACTCTTCTACCCTTCCCCTGCTTCTCTCCCTCCATCATCCCATCTTTCTTTTTCTTTCTCTTCCCCTCTTGCATCCTGCCCATGAGGTCGCTCCAGGCTGTTTGCTTTCTTCGCGCTTCACACACACAAACCTCAATACTGTCCTTAAGAGCCCTACACTCTGCACACACGAGCAAAAGCACACAAGCATGCAATCCTCCATAGAGCCACACACACACACACACACACACACACACACACACACACAAACCTTCCCTCTCTTGTTCTCCTTCTGTTCCTCTGCCTTATATTCTCCTTCACCAATTCTCTCTCTGTCCGAGGCTGTAAAGGAGCAAGACAATGCAAACTAGTAAATCCACACTGAGAGAAAGAGACCAAACATGTCAGTTGCATTTCAAATACGGAATGAAATGTTCACATAGAATAGAGCAAGATTAAAGAGGAGTGAAATACAAATATAAACAGCAGACTATAATGAAAGGAATGATAGATCACAATAAGAAATGTTATTTATATTGCACTTTTCTTATAGTAATAAGGTTACAAAGAGCTTTCCAGAAAAATAACAGCAGATAACAAAACAAAACAAATAAAAAACAACACAGGGATCATAAAACACGGCGGGATAAAGAATGTCAAATGGAAAGAGTGGGATGATAAAACCCTAAACATATTAAATATTCATAAATGTTCTCCTATAAAAGATTTAGAAGTTTTAAGAAGAGATTTAAGACCAATTTAGGTGTTGATGGTGCAAGAGAAGAGTGATCAATCGTGCCGAAAGCTCAAATCAGTCACTTCCATATATATTTACTGTATATATACAAACCCAGCTGTTAAAATATAAATATACATCCCTTAATACTAGCGTGTTTGCTAATTTTAACTACAAATATTGTAACTTCACATTTTTGCAGACCATTCTTCAATGCATGCTACACATTTTTAAAATTATGGATGTATTCTTTCTTCTGTTTGAGTAAGCCATCTGTTTCCATTCATTTCAATATTGCATTTGCTTGAGTTGTTTAATCCAATAATGCATGTAGTAATGCAGGTTGACAAAATGTGCAATGCTTTCCCTCAAACAGATGTAGCACTGACATTAATGCAGACTTGATGTTCCCTGTTATGGATTACACAAGTAAAGTTTCAAGAGTCTGTTAGTTAAAGGTTGTATTGATAACATTTATATGTCAACGAATCATTTAAAAAAATAAAGATAAAATACATCCACAGAGCTTTTAAAAAGGTGCCAGATAAGAATATGGCTTTTCTTCAAAAAAATTATTATGACTGTGAATTAATCATTTTAAAAATTTTTACGGGTCCAAAATGAATGTTTTGTTTATATCTGTGGAGGATATCTGACGGTTCCCACTTCTAACAAGGCTTATAAGAGCCAATAGTATAACAACGGTGGTATCACGTGGTCACTTAATTCCACCCAAAAGTAGAGCTTTGCCGACCGGTTCCTCGGCTCCTGGTACCCGTCTTCCTCCGTGCCGCTACCGGGTAAGCGTGCAAGGATCCCCGGTGGTTTCCATTGTAGTTCCCTGAAACAATATATATAACAAAGATGCACATCAGAGGGGACTTAGAAGTGGTTGGCCGACTGAATTAGAGTTGGTGATCAATGGAAAGACTGTTGTTACAAAATGACTTTTACTCTCCCACCAAAGATTCTTACGTAGCATGACTGTCTGTCTCAGTCGTTCCACTCGACCATAAAATTTGCAGGTTGTGCAACGGACTGGCAACCATTTGTTGTGAAGTGAATGCAATGGAACAAGAGAGGGAGAATGCGACATCTAGTGGCTGGATGTTATCAATGTTATCAATTGTACCTTTAGTTAAATTTCATACTATACAGAAAATAATGGAAAACAACGGATGCCTGGAACAGTGTATGTGATTTGTAGTGAATAGGACATGCTAAACCACTGGTGTGGTCCTTTAAACACCACCATCCACTCCCCCTTACTTCCTTACATGTAAGTTATTCATTCATGTCATTCATACAACTGTTATTTGCACAAGGTGGTCCAATGAGGGTTGTTAACACTCTTTTGCACAGGTGCCCTGTGTACACAGGACACAATTGCAGCAGTACTGTGTCACTTGTTGCACTTAGAAGTAAAACATAAAGCTGCAACTGAAATAAAAGTGGATTAAACAGACTTCAAATCAGCGCTAAATAATAAACAGAAAAAGACAAATAAAACCATGTATTAAACTAATTACAGGCACAGGTATAGTCGATTGGAGGACCTGCTGCAGTTTATTTGTATGAGTGGCACTTTGTTGTTTGGAACTGTAGGCTACTAGATATATAAGATAAGATAAGATATTCCTTTATTAGTCCCGCAGTGGGGAAATTTGCAGTGTACAGTAGCAAAGGGGATAGTGCAAAAAACAAGATGCATCAACTAACACAGTAAAAAAAAAAGAGCTAAACAAAGTGTAACAAAATATGAACCATTTAAATAGAGGGAAGTATAAAAAAGGAACAGTATTGACAATAAACAGAAAAAATTGCACAAGTGGAAAATCACCAATTACCAATAATTTTACAAATAACAATTTAAGAATATACAATAAATGCCACATGCCTTATGCATTCCATTCCATTATAAATGATATTAAAAAATGTTAGCTAAACTCACAAACAAAGCCACACTGCTATAGTTCTGGTGTGATTTTTTTCCTATAGCCTGTGATTTATAGCCTACATGACTGCTGCTGCTGTTGTTTATAACAGTAGTTCAGTAATAGCAGCAGTAGAACGAATTATAGTAATAGTGCTATTACAGTGCAAAAGCAGAAGTTGTCTACACTTGGTGCTAACAGTAGTAGTAGTAGTCGTGGCAGTTCTACAAGTAAGGAGCAGTTATAGGAGTAGTTTTTGCGAGCTGCAACTGAAATAAAAGAGGATTCAACAGACTTCAAACCAGCGCTAAATAATAAACAGACAAAGACAAATAAAACCATGTATTAAACTAATTACAGGCACAGGTATAGTCGATTGGAGGACCTGCTGCAGTTTATTTTTATGAGTGGCACTTTGTTGTCTGGAACTGTAGGCTACTAGATATATACCAATAATTTTACAAATAAGGATTATAATATATATAATATAATATAATATAATATAATAATAATAATAATAATAATAATAATATAATATATATATAATATAATATAATAATATATAATATAAGAATATAAGATAAGATAAGATAAGATAAGATGAACCTTTATTAATCCCTGGAGGTAAATTCAGGTGTCAAAGCAGCAACATCAGCAAACAGAGTGAAACACTGGAGAGGTAAAGGTATACAAAAAATATAAAAACAATAATAGAGATATAAAAGATACAGAGTGAATGGGTGAACATAGTGTGTGCAGTCCGTCAATAAACAAATGTAGTATGTGCAATAAATAAATGTAATATGTACATATGTGCAGTCCATAAAATGGTATATAGGATGTATAGTGTAAAGTAAGTGTAAAGTGTGCCATACTATATACAATAAATATTAGAATATTAGAATATACAATAAATGCCACATGCTTTTTGCATTCTATTACATTATAAATTATATTAAAAAAGGTTAGCTGAACTCACAAATACCACCATAGTGATTTCTTCATAGTCTATGATTTATAGCCTATATGACTGCTGCTGCTGTTGTTTATAACAGTAGTTCAGTAATAGCAGCAGTAGAACGAACTATAGTAATAGTGCTATTACAGTGCAGAAGCAGAAGTTGTCTACACTTGGTGCTAACAGTAGTAGTAGTCGTGGCAGTTCTTACAAGTAAGGAGCAGTTATAGGAGTAGTTTTGCGAAAATAGTACCGATAGGGTTCAATTGAGCGGAGGGACACAACCGGTGCTGCGGCTCTGTGTGAATGCCTTGGGATCCCAGCGGAGAAACACACGTATGGATGTGCGGCGGTGATGCGGTTCAGTGTTCCACCGTTGAGAGAGAGAGAAAAGGAGAGACTGACGCTCGAGCGGGTGGAGACTGCTAACACATTTAAATCCCCCGGGTCGGTTTTTCACCGTTTTTGCAACGAAATAACTTTTATTTTCTTTCTTCCCGTTGGACTCCTTTTAAGAAACTGGGTTAAATGACAGGTCTGTAAGGGCGTCGTTGTTGTGGGGAAGTTTTATCGAGGAGGAGGAGGAGGAGGGGTGTTTTTTGACCAGCACAGAAGGAGCCAGCCATGGCAGTCGAGGCTCGGCCGGAGCTGGTCGGGAAGCGGTTCCTCTGTGTCGCCGGAGACGAGCCGCCTGAAACCGGCGACCTCGCTCGGTGGCCGTGGAGGTCCGGAGTCATACGAGCCGTTAACCATCTGGACAGCGACAATCCCGACCTCACGGTAAGGCAAAACGCTGACTTTGTCCTACCTCTTCTGTTGGGTCTGTTACATGCAAAGCAAATGGGAGCAAAATCTCTGTGGTTGGTTGCTAGCCAACGAGGCAATGCTGGGACATTAATCTGTGGCTTTCTCTCTCAGTTATTATCACTGGTATTTATCACAAATCAAATATATGTGTGTAAGTTTGACTAGTTATTTGACCACTTAGCTTTGCAAGTTAATGGGAGGCAGACTACCAGTGGGGGGGTTATTATGGACAGCCAAGACACTCTGCTTATTTACAACAAAAACCTCCACTCTTCTCTCAGTCATGAGCCATTTTACTGCTCTTCATATGCACTAAGACTTGTTAAACCACTTCAGTGTAAGTAGCTGTATTCAAGCCATTTAATGTGCTAATATAAAAAAAAAAAATCAATATGTCATGGAGAGACACATTGGATTTGAACTGTCCTCTTGAGACAATCCTAGTCTAAAAATGATTTGATGATGACATTTTTTCCACTTTATAAGTAAAGCTATGATAGCTCTTAATCTGTAGGCTATTATTGTTATTATGTCAGCTAATTAAAGATATTTAATGTATTAATATCAAAATAATCGATATGTCATCCAGAGAGACACATTGGATTTGAACTGGTGTTGTCCTCTTGAGACAATCCTAGTCTAACATGATTTGATGATGACATTTTTTCCACTTTATAAGTAAAGCTATGATAGCTCTTAATTTGTTGGCTATTATTATGTCAGCTAATTAAAGATGTTTCATTGTGTATTTGTGGTTAGCCTGGCAGTAGATTAGAGCAGTTAGACTTGTCTTTGAGCCGATGGGGGCTAAACTAAAGCAAATAATACTAAAATTACTGATCCATTTTTCTCAGTCATGAGCCATTCACTGCTGCCATCATGTCTTCGTAATGTGCTAAGAATGGTTAAACCACCTCCGTGTAAGTAACTGTATTTTAAAGCCATTTAATGTATTAATATCAAAATAATCAACATGTCATGGAGAGACACATTGGATTTGAACTGGTGTTGTCCTCTGAGAGATGCTGTAAAAGCATGTGTAGGAATGTGAGTCCCGAGCAGCTTTAATCTGCTGTATACTGCAAATCAGCTGACAGGACGAGGAGGTATGGTTAGCTTTTCTAGATTTACCCGCGTTACAAGCCCTTCACGTTGGGCTAATCCCTTATTATCTCGTGGTTATTGGTCACAATCCTCGTTATTTGAGCGTGATAATCGACCATAAAGCCCCCTGTCTGCCTTTCTGGTGGACAACACCAACTCCGACTTGGATACAGGAATGCTAGGACTTAAAAACATACTTGCTGCAGGGCTGAACAATGGGCAGTTTGTCTTCATGTAAAAATATTGTCAAGACAACTCCATGTTGTCACTTGTGGAGCTTTCAGGATATATTTCCTGCTTGTAATTATTGCTTTTCCTAATACTGTGTAGGCAGGGACTGGTGAAAATCTGGGCAATAAATTGGTCTGAATTTCCCCCCTTCTTTTTAAGAAAGAGCTATTTTCATAATGGGTAAACATGCCAAAACCAGCAAACAATGAAAAATGTGCACTGACAAGCCCTTGGCTGGCAAATCCACAGTACTGTGTCTCACTGTACAGTGTGCCTGTTCCCCGTTTTCTTTTGTTCACTGAATCCTTCTATCTGCCTGTGCAGATTACTGGCCAATCCCCAGCACAGCTCTCTCATTTGATAATTTTGGTGTGATGTACACATTTGCTATTTCTTGAAGTCATCAGATATTACATCGTCCATCCATTATTGTCATATAATGGTTATATATATCTCTGATAGGGTTATTCTTTGTGTGATTTAATTTGAGAGACATCGACGGTAGTCCAGTTTCTTGTGTCTATATATGTATTTTAAAGCATACATGTCACAAGTCAATCTTGTATGTCATTGACCACTCATTAGGGCTGCACAATTAATCAAAATTTTATCGAAATCGCAATATGGCCTATTACAATTTTCAAATTGCAGTATTTGTTAAAGGCAAAATGTGTTTCAAAATACCTTTTTAAATTAAATATGTTGGTGCTGCAGAGATGTCCTGGCCTGCACATCATATTCTAAGGACTTAAAAAAAACATCTCACACAATCATTTTAGTATGTTTTTCACTGAAAATGAGAATAATGATGTAAAAATGATCGCGAATCATATCGCAATTGCAATATCAGTCAAAGTAATCGCAATTACATATTTTTACAAAGTCGTGCAGCCCTACCGCTCATAGTGTTTCCTATGTGATGTAGACAGTAGATAAATCCCATGCTTCATAGCTTTGTTATCCTGCACTCCACTCATGCATTTCCATCTTTCTATTCCTGACTGGAACAGTGAGGTGACATAATTCTATGAATCGATTACAATGTCAAAGCTAAACACTTCTCTCATGTGTAATTGCATGCTCCCCTCATCTACGCCGCATATCGCATGTACTTGTTTATATCGCCCAACAAACATGCTCCCAGCTCCCTAATTCCCTTGTAGAATTGGTCCTTGTGTGTGATGTGATTTAGGCAGTGAGTAGTGTTCTGGTTTAATTCCATACAATGGGGCACAGTCTCATTAGCAGGGGGCTTAACTAGCTGAGTGAATACAGTGGAGAAGGATTGGAGATTAGATTAGAAGAAGTGTGTCAAGCCAAGCTGTCAGGCCTTTGTCAAGTGGATGTGGTCAGATAGGCCAGTATGCAGGAGTATACTGGGATCAGCATCGGCTTATTGGTTCATAGTATGCTTGCTGTGGTAGTCGGTGTTACCGGTGTTACACGGTGTTCGGGCACACACCGATTACATTACTTGCCCACCGCCCTCACTGTTGTTTACCTTTTTTTATAGCAATAAAACCCATTTAGTTAATTTTTACATATTAGCGTATTGTCAATACACAGTCGGACGACAGACGCTACAAACTGAAAATGAAAGTTTCTGCTCCCGGAGCCTCAGCACAGGGTAGCAACGGTCGTATTTCACATATTTCAGGATGAGAGAGTTGACAAACAAGACGATGGCGGAGGATTTGGTGTCAAAGTTTAAAGCAAAAGCGCTTATTTGGCAATATTTCGGATTTTAAATTGAAGCATAATGTTAACGAGGCAATTGCAGTGCCGAGGGAAGAACGTTCATAGCCGGTGTGCGCGGCTCAGCGGTGCCTGGTGGAAACCTGTGGCCCCGCAGCAAAAGCTTGATCGGAGAGGCCAGACACACAGCCATCCAAGTTTAAAGATTAAAGTATGCGCTCTGCATATATCGAGTGTCGTCTTTTCTTGTAAAATGTCCGGTGTAATCTGTAACATCGATGTTGTCACAAGTTTATTAACTGGTTGGGAAATTTCCTCACTGTGACATCCCTAGTTCATAGCTGTATACCTTAGTAGAACAATAATGCAATTTTAGTTAATGATTCAATGTGAGGTCTCGTTGCCTTGAGTGCTCTCCACCTGTTAAAGATGACCATACTGATAGTGAATGAGAAAATTATCTGCAGATTTATTGATTATGAAAACATTAGTGGCTATCCTAGTCTAACATGATTTGATGATGACATTTATTCACTTTATAAGTAAAGCTATGATAGCTCTAATTTGTAGGCTATTATTGTTATTATGTCAGCTAATTAAAGAAATTTAATTGTGTATTTGTGGTTAGCCTAGCAGTAGATTAGATCAGTTAGACTATCTTTGAGCCGATGGGGGCTAAACTAAAGAAAATAATATTACAATTACTGATCCATTTTTCTTAATTTCTTTAGAGACAGTTCTGTGTATAGGATATATAATGACAATAAGAGCAGTGTACCGTATGTTATCCAGAGTCACTGTAGTAATAACTACTTGCACCAACCATGTATTATTTTGGGATATACTATCTACTTAGTAGCCGGCCTTAAATACACAGCTTCACAGTCTAACTCTCAGTCCATATTACACAATGAGCTCATAACAATTAGTAAATATGATAATGTATCTTGATGTGACGCAACAGTAGGTTGAGGCTCAGAACTGGTTTATGTTTTCATATCTTAATGCTGCTTATTAAAGATACTGAACAAATAGTATGTGTACAGGGTTAGAGTCAGTCCAGTTGTATTTACTGTACAGTATATCTAAGCTAAATTATATCACTAATATTTATAGCGGTCATGCAGTTGTTCGCTCACAATACTTTTGGTGTCACATTGTTATTAGCTCGGCTCTTAAGGACGAATAAGATCAGATCTCCAGACTAACTTTTTACAGTGGTTGCACTGGCGCGCCTAACTTTTTCATTTAGGTGCACCAACCCATAATTTAGGTGCACCCAAAATCTTTCACCGTGCCTTTTGGTGCTGCAATAATACATTTTCAGTGTTTTGCCAGTTCCCATATGCATACATTAGGGCTGTCACCAGGGTTTCTGCCAGTGTATTGCAAACCTGGCGGCCCCCCAGGCCTACTTGGACTCTCCGCCGGGCCTAAGCTTCGTGAATTATGTATTTTTAAGATGTTTTTTAATCTAAAATGTGTTATACAAGTAGCAAACTCCTTTAAGGAATAACTCAGTGAGTAGGTTGTGTGCTTAACGTTAACAAATGTTGGTGTGCGGTACAAACAGAAAGAGAGAGCGAGGGATCGTGAGTGTGTGTAACGGACTGACAGCGAGTAAGAAGATAACCGTATAGCTGTGAGCGTAGCAGTGCAGTGTGTGTATAGTTTAGGCTGTCGGTGAAGAAATGCTACAACTCCTTAAGACACAAGCCAAGTTCCCGCGTCTTGGTTGCCACAGTCTGTTTACTGAAGGGGTAAGCCCTGAAGTTAGCCACAACCTCGGTGCAGGCTCGCTTAAGGTGGGCTGTTGAGGTGGACCAGCTATTCTCATTACGATGGGCCGACAGAGGTGCTCCGCCGATGATGTTAGGTCGGGCCTGGGCCGCGTAACGTGCACTGCAGCATTTTTCTTGACAAAACAACAATCAATAGTTCTCTTCATTTTGAATTAGCGGCCTGTTTTATGGTTGTGATGTTTCTCGAGGAGTAGAGGGCGCGGTTTCACACATACACCCCACAGACAGACGGTGGCATCCTGGAGCCCTGAAAATGTTTTTCTTTTGGGTCGTAGCATAAGAGAAAGTTCAGAAAGTACTAAAATACAGTACACCATTAATGGCACTTGTAAATTCCTTTGCAGTGACCTAGTATTGGCACTGCAGGGACAGCCTCAAACTAAAACCAGAAAAATACATGAGAGTTCAAATGGCAACAACAGAGACTGATGGATAAACATTGAGAATCTGTGCAGCAGTGACACACAGAGTGACATACAGAGCATCTAAACAACATTATAATCCCCTCGCAGACACTTGGTTTTTGGTGGGACTTGAGGGACACTGACACGAGCTGAAAGAAAAAGAAAAAGCTCAGCAGCAGAACCCTATGCTGGCACATTGGGGATAAAACTGCCACACTCATCTGGATTCACAATGAATGGAAAGAGCAGGGCAGCCAGGTCATTGCCTATAGGAGCTTTTGTTTTCCATTACAGTCCATCGTGTATATATGTATGTGTGTGTGTGTGTGTGTGTGTGTGTGTGTGTACAGTAGCAGTGCTGCTAGTTTGTTTTTAGGACTGTGGCCTGAGGTTCATCTCTGTGTGGCTAATCAGCAGAAAATGACCGGCTGTGACCGGGGAAGAACCTTCCACATACAGTATCCATGCATGGTTGTTGCAGTTGCTGCAGTTCAGCCAGCTCCCAAACTTTTCTAAGCTGTGTGTGAGAGAGTTTTTGGGTCGTGAATAGCAGCATTATTTAGAGTACAAACCCAAACCAGAGACACAGAGAATAAACATGGCAGGAGAGAGGCTTTCACCGTCTAACGAAGATGCTTCAGAAGGGCCGGTACACATATGCGCCATAATATGGATTTGGCTACACCATTTGCACCAGTAGAGAACTAGTATTACTTTTAACTACTTTGTGTATATTTATACACCAGTCTGCCGAATTTGCAGTATTGTAAAATATACTAAAGGAACCGAATGAGTAACTAAGAGTTGGTAGTCATGGCAATGATTGGTTACTTATCCTAGAGTCTGGATTTAAGTCACATAGTGTTGAATTATGAGGGGAAACTTGCACAGTCAATTATGTATTATTAACCTCCAAAATAGGCCTGAATGCTAGATACACACTCAGTCAGCCTTAAATCTAGGGTGGGTAATCTTGTTCAAAAACATTTTTGTTATATTTGTGGAAATTCTTTTTACATCCCGACAGCAATCAATAAATCAAATGCTCTGACAAAAAAAAGAAAAAAGATCTGGTATCTGTGGCTGTCGTAGGACTGTAATAAGCCCGTCCAATCGTTTCTTTCGGCCTGAATAAAATGATTGGACGGGCTACCTGCCTGTCTGTCTACCTACCTACCGACCTACCTACCTGCCGGCCTGCTAGGGCTGGGCAATATATCGATATTATATCGATATCGTGTCATGAGACTACATATTGTCCTAGATTTTGGATATTGTAGTATTGTAATATGGCATAAATGTTGTCTTTTCCTGGTTTTGAAGGCTGCATTACAGTAAAGTGATGTAATCTTCTGCACTTTATCCACATTACTGATGATTATTTATCAAAGAATCTCATTGTTTAAATATTTTAGGAAAGCACCAATAGTCATTGGAAAAGAGTTGGCAACACTGGACTGGGTTTTTCTGTCGGATCATTTTTAAAATCTAGCATACTCTTGCTAGTTTCTCAACATTATCAACCCTAGATCTAACATAGACATATCAACAGGTCTAAAATACATACTGGATCAACTAAATTTACAGAGATGTTTATTCTCACTGAGTAACCTTCAGGTATGTTTTAATGTTGTATGTATCCCATTGCTCACAGTGCAGTATGTAGCACAGAAACTCCTCACACTCTCAGTTGTAACAGTAGCTGTAATAATTAATTTCAGTACAATTAGGGAAAGCGAAATAAAAGAAGTCATGATGAGTCTTTATTTATCAAGTTGATATGTGCACAGTAAGCTGCAGTACTGCTGTGTGACGTCCAGGTTATGTGGTGTTTGGGCAGCGCAGTAACTGGATACTTAGAGTGTTAGTGGTTTGTTTTCTGGTGCCTAAGGAAACAAAATGTAATCTGAAGCCAGGATGGGCTGGCTGGATTGCTGGCTGGATGTACCCTTCCCCCATCTCTCTAAAACACACACACGCACACACAGTACACAGTGCTACATACGGCAGCCATAAAGTCTCCTATAGGCTTGCAGGTTTCCCAGATAACCCTGGGAATACATTAGGCTCTACTACTCGACAGCTGCGGTGGTTTCCTGCAGGACCACGTCAGACCTGAATGGTGTACTGTGCTACACTACCTCTATTCTCATCACAAGACTGCAATGGAATTTGTATACTAGAGGCATGTAATGCAAAAAATACATCATTTCTATTTAGAAAACTGACAAAAGAGCACCCATGGAACTTGATAAGAATCTAAATAACTAACTGCTAAGCACCAGAGGCTCGTAAAGTGTATCACACCGACCACTAACTTGTTCTGGTTTGTGGTCTTTGTTGGTCTTACCCCTCATGGTGAATTCTACGACTTATCTTTATACTTTATGGACAATTTTTTTTAAATCAATGCGCAATACCTGATTTTATGACACAACACAAAACAGTATTAAACTGGCCTCACATAAACTGACGTTTTCATTTTTCAATAAGATTTTTAAGTTTGAGAAAGCAAGTACTCAAGTCAGTCAGATACATACCGACCAATCAGCAAATGTTTGATGATTTTTGTTAATAATCTAGGAGAAATTTGACGGTTGTTTCAGAACAGTCACAATCTCCTCCTGTCGGTTATCCTCAACAGTAAAGCCATAGTCTTTTTAGTAAAACATTCAGTGAGAAAGCAGTCCAGACTGACTGGCTGTGTCCTGAATATGGAATGAATAAACCTCACCCTGTCTGACTGCTATTATCTCCACCTAACCATTGCACAGCCCCGGTGCTCTCAACTGCTCTGAATGAAACCCGTCCTTCATGCATATGAGATGGAGGAGCTGATAAAATATGGTAGCCCACTGTTGATATATTTAGATCCAAACTGGCACTTTCAGAATAAAATGTACAGATATTTAGTATTTCTTGCATTTAGCATATATGGGTGCTCTACAGTTGTAGCATCGGCCCATTCGACCACGGAGGTGAGAGTGACAGCCGGCTCGACCGCACGTTACCTCAATACGATAACGTTTCCTGTCCATGACAGAGGTAGCATGCAGCTTTAGTCATGATGTCTAGCTCTGCTTTTCCTGTTCATGTGTGAAATCCAAAGTGTTTCCATACTTTACTGTATGTGTAGCGTTTCCCACTTTAGATTTAAATTATGAGGGTGCAGGTCGTATCCGCGTGGATCCTCCACCGTTTTCTACTTTGTCGTTTCAGCTCGCTGCGGTTTGTTTTGGTTGGCGTATATGTAACGGATATGACGTCACGTTACTCAGACTACAAGAATAAAAGCGGTAACTTCCTTCTACCTCCGCATAGACTCGAATGAAGCAAATATATCGATTCTGGCATTAAAAAAAAATCTATTTCACAATCGCAAAACATAGGTAAATCGACTTTTTTTTCCCACCCCTAATAACTACCACTACTAAGTCCTACTAGAGTTCATCACAATGTGTGTTTTCATAAATGTCCTTTGCTAAGCTCCATTGAAAGAATCGTGTCAGTCCCAGACAAGTCGTATCTTGGACCCAGAGCTGTCCTGTGTGTTTTCGAACACTGCTGTCAGGGAATTACTGGCCCGGCCCTCTAACGAGACAGTTTTACCAAAGAATGTGAGGGAAGCTATTTTGGTGTAGTCAGTAATGAGGAGGTTGTGCTTGTTCAGTTTGGAACATCTCCTAAATGGATCGAGCAACTGTGGCTCATGCGTGTCCATCTAGTCTGGCTGTGTCCTTTCTTTAGAGTGGAAGACAAGATCTCACCTACTGCTGTTTATATTGGGCTCATTTCTGGGACTGGGACACAGCCTGAGTAAAGCTGTCCACCCGCTGAGGTGAACCTGTAATCACTACTTGTTCCTACCTCGTTGGTGGAGAAAGCTGAGGCCGATGGAATGCAGCCTCACCTGTCTGTAAGAAGTGTCTGTCTGCGGACTTCACTGACACCAGTTGACCCCGGAATGTAGCACGCTTAATCTTGTCATCATCAAATTCATTACGTTAACATGGTTGCTGTGTGTCAGAGGGACGCTACACGGGGATGAATGACAATAGGAATGCTTACAGTCTCTCTACTTGAATTTCAATAAGCAACAGAAAGAAAGTAAACAGCTTAAAACCGGTAGTGAAGCTCATGATTAAAGATATAAATTGCATACTGTGGTGTGTGCCAGTGTCCTGGGGCCTGTTGGCTTCTGTTGCTACTATTAGTATAGACAGACACTTAGATTGTGTCATAGCTGCTAAACTCCATAGTTTAGCGTAGTCCCTGTCTTCTTCTGTTGTTTCCCTCTTGGCTATCTTGTCTCGTTCTATTCTCTATTGTCCTGTCCTGTCCTGTTCTCCCAGTCTTGTCCTGTTCCACTCCACCCCGACCTGTTCTCTCATTTCATGCCTGCTCCTGACATCACCTGTCCTGTCCCAGGATGTGTGTGCATTACTAGACATTGTAAACATAACCACACTGCCTTTACTAAATCCCCAGAATAAACAGAAATTCTTCATGCTGATGTTCAAATATCCCTGTTATTTGTGTCTTTTGCCTAACAGGGTTTATACTAGATATACTTTTTGCAGTGAGGGATTGAAGTGATTGTTGTTTGTTTGTGCATAAAACGATAAAAATAATGCAAAATGTGTTTTTGAGACTGAGCTCTGTTCTTGTCTTTCATGGTTGGAATTAGAGTTCGACCGATAGTGGATTTTTAAAGGCCGATATAATAGCAATAGTTTGCAGCAGCAAAGAGCAAATAGTCGATGAATCGGCCGATACCTTCTTTACTTCTGCAGCAGCCTAGTTGGCTACTTTTGCATATGCCGTTTTTAATGAATCAGTTTTTTGTCACTCCGATTTGAATAATTCGCAAGAGAATATTCTGAAGTGTGATTTGGTGGATTACATCATTGGAAAGTTTTCTATTTATTTGTGATGGGCTGTTCTGTGGTTTACAGTATGACTGGCCAGGATTACTGTTGTTTTGCGCCTCGTAAATTGTTAGAAGCCACTCTTGCAAACCATTGATGTTGATGCATATTCCCGGGGTAAGGAGGATCCTTAAGTGTGCGATTTCAGTTCATTTCATTTCATGAATGGTTACGTGGCTGCATTATTTGGAAGAGAGAATACCAAATTGGTACAGTAAGCAAGTTAAAGTAACATTGAATGATTTCTTTTCTTCCCTGAGCTGATACTGTTGCGTTATATATTCGAGAGATAACGTTTTTTTCCCCCCTCTCTACCTTGACTGTGTGTATGTAGCCTCCATACAAAACGGTGATGTACGGCCACTAGCACAGCCCTGTTCCGTCGATAATGATAGTTTGTAAAAACGTCCTTTCGGCGCAGATTAATTGGCCAAAACGATTAATCAGTCTACCTCTAGTTGGAATCACCTCTTAATTGTAAAGGTCATGGACAGTATAAACAAGACTTTTCTACTCTCACACTATAACTTTTATACGAGATACATTTATTAATAGGAAACTGCACTATTGTTTGTTTCTTCATAACGTTGTGATGTTTTCTTTGCAGTGCATTGCCTATTAGATGAATTCAGAGCAGATCTAGCTGTACACTCTGCATCATATCTGCTTTACCAAGCAGAGCTTCATGTCCTTGAGTGTCCTGGTTTTGTTTTTCTTATCTATAGCATATTGCTTTTAGTAGCTATATTTGGTCATATATATGCTTCCTTTCTCAGCTTGGTCTCTTTCATTTGGTCTTTAAATTTGTGTTGACTTTAATTCCTAGTAGCATTCAAAAGGGCTGAAACGCACACTGGCATATTCAGCCTGGCATTGTGCTGTTGGTGCATGACTCACTGGCTGGCTTTCTGATATTACAGAAAGACAGAGAGAGAGCGAGAGAGAGAGAGAGAGAGAGAGAGAGAGAGAAGGATGGAGAGAGAGAGAGAGAGAGAGAGAGAGAGAGA